>WNWK01026616.1:0-27173 GCA_009830355.1 Cherax destructor | reverse complement strand
AATAAAAAACCCAAGTTTGCATATGTGTAAAATTTAACAACTTGTGGGTTTTTTTAAATTCATCTACAACTTTAATTTCATAGTCCCGTTTTTTTTTTTCTTACCCCTTTTTTAACCTCCCTTAATGTCAATATAATTATTTATAATATGACCCCCCCCCTTTTCTGTTTTATAAATTCCTTTCTTCTGCCCTAAAAGATATTTGAGCCTTTATTCATCCATTTGGTTTTTTTATTCTATCTTATTTCTTTTATGGAATAAACGTTCTTTGGGCAGCATGTATAGTGTTTAGAAAGCTGTCATATTAGATAGCTCTTCGTCACCTCAGTCCACAGATAAGTGTTCTCTAAGCCCATTGTAATCTGCTAAGCGAAAATCTGGGACCGTTACTGAGTTATCCCTACTATCATACTTCCATTCAGTGCATGTGTGTGTATGTTCTTACCTATTTGTGGTTGCAAGGGTCGATTCATAGCTCCTGGCCCCTGTGTGTGTTTGGCAAGCATGTTCAAAGCCATTTGGTTTATTTACATCTTTGTTAAGGTGTGAAGACTTCAGGTCTGCATTCCTTTTATCTGACCTGTGATTAAGTTTTCCAGGTATTACAGTGTCCGTCTAATTATTTTCAAGTCTTGCTCCTTGAGTATACGAGATTCTTTGTTTTATAGCATCTTTGTTGATGTATGGCTGATATATTGTGGTGTACATGTATAGCTTGTGTATCACTGCATTGGTTGTGTATGACTGTTCTTGTGTGTAACTGTTGGCTTGTGTATGACTGTTGGCTTGTGTATGACTGCGTGGTTGTGTATGACTATTGGCTTGTGTATGACTGTTGGTTTGTGTATGACTGTTGGTTTGTGTATGACTGCATGGTTTTAAGTATAAATGTTGGCTTGTGTATGGCTGTTGGCTTGTGTATGACTGTTGACTGTGTTTAAGATAAAGTTGGCTCTTGGTATGACAAGAATTTTGAGATCATGGCAGTTTAGACGATCATGGAACTTTAGACGTTGGTTTTGAGGATCATGGGAATCTTGAGATCAGAACAGTTTGAAGTATAAAAGATTGCGGTATGGCGTTTTGCGGCTTGGAGACTTTGACTTATCATGGAACAAGAATCTTAGACCAGGAATCATGGAACAAGAATTTAGACCAGAATCATGGAACAAGAATCTTAGACCAGGAATCATGGAACAAGAATTTTAGACCAGGATCATGGAACAAGAATTTTGACCAGGAATCATGGAACAAGAATCTTAGACCAGGAATCAAAGAACAAGAATCTTAGATCAGTAATCACGGAACAAGAATCTTAGACCAGGAATCATGGAACAAGAATTTTAGACCAGGCATCATGGAACAAGACTCTTAGATCATTAATCATGGAACAAGAATCTTAGACCAAGAATCATGGAACAAGAATCTTAGACCAAGAATCATGGAACAAGAATCTTAGACCAGGAATTATGGAACAAGAATTTTAGACCAGGCATCATGGAACAAGAATCTTAGACCAGGAATCATGGAACAAGAATCTTAGACCAGGAATCAAAGAACAAGAATCTTAGATCAGTAATCATGGAACAAGAATCTTAGACCAGGAATCATGGAACAAGAATGGAACAAGAATTTTAGACCAGGCATCATGGAACAAGACTCTTAGATATTAATCATGGAACAAGAATCTTAGACCAAGAACATGAACAAGAATCTTAGACCAAGAATCATGGAACAAGAATTAGACCAGGAATTATGGAACAAGAATTTTAGACCAGGCATCATGGAACAAGAATCTTAGACAGAATCATGGAACAAGAATCTAGACCAGGAATCATGGAACAAGAATCTTAGACCAGGAATCATGGAACAATAATTAGACCAGGAATTATGGAACAAGAATTTAGACCAGGCATCATGGAACAAGAATCTTAGACCAGGAATCATGGAACAAGAATCTTAGACCAGGAATCATGGAACAAGAATCAGACCAGGAATCATGGAACAAGAATTTTAGACCAGGAATTATGGAACAAGACTTAGACCAGGAATCATGGAACAAGAATCTTAGACCAAGAATCATGGAACAAGAATCTTAGACCAGGAATTATGGAACAAGACTCTTAGACCAGGAATCATGGAACAAGAATCTTAGACCAGGAATCATGGAACAAGAATCTTAGACCAGGAATCATGGAACAAGACTCTTAGATCAGGAATCAAAGAACAAGAATCTTAGTCCAGGAATCATGGAACAAGAATCTTAGACCAGGAATCATGGAACAAGAATCTAGACCAGGAATCATGGAACAAGAATCTTAGACCAGGAATCATGGAACAAGAATCTTAGACCAGGAATCACTGGACCACCATCAGCCTGTAATTCTCAGCGCCGAAATTTCAACTTTGAGATATTTTTTTTGGGCCAGGCCAGGAATGATTGACTCCATTTTGGTTGGGAATGGCAATTAGTGGAGTGATTAAATTAGAATATGAAGGAAAAATTGAATTGGGAATTATCTTTTTTTCTCGTGTTATGTTGTTAAGCGGCGGCGTCTTCTTTCTTCTGCATGATTATGCATATTTTTTCCTCTTCTGTAACGTCACTTCCATCGCTGTCAGTCTATTTTGTCACTTCCATCGCTGTCGTCTCATTTGTCACTTCCATCGCTGTCAGTCTGTTTTGTCATGGACTATTTTATTAATATTGCTGTCATGGCTTACAGGGTATTATGTGTGTGTGTGTACTCACCTAGTTGTGGTTGCAGGGGTCGATACATAGCTCCTGGCCCCGCCTCTTCACTGGCCGCTACTCCCTGCGCAATGAGCTTTATCATACCTCTTCTTAAAGCTGTGTATGGAACCTGCCTCCACTACATCGCTTCCCAAGCTATTCCACTTCCCGACTACTCTGTGACTGAAGAAATACTTCCTAACATCCCTGTGATTCATCTGAGTCTTCAACTTCCAACTGTGTCCCCTTGTTGCTGTGTCCCATCTTTGGAACATTCTGTCTCTATCAACCTTGTCAATTCCTCTCAGTATCTTATATGTCATTATCATGTCCCCCCTATCTCTCCTGTCCTCCAGTGTCGTCAGGTCGATTTCCCTTAACCTCTCCTCGTAGGACATACCCCTTAGTTCCGGGACTAGTCTTGTTGCAAACCTTTGCACTTTCTCTAGTTTCTTTACGTGCTTGGATAAATGTGGGTTCCAAACTGGTGCTGCATACTCCAGTATGGGCCTAACGTACACAGTGTACAGGGTCCTGAACGATTCTTTATTAAGATGTCGGAATGCTGTTCTTAAGTTTGCTAGGCGCCCGTATGCTGCAGCAGTTATTTGGTTGATGTGCGCCTCCAGGAGATGTGCCTGGTGTTATACTCACCCCAAGATCTTTTTCCTTGATTGAAGTTTGTAGTCTCTGGCCCCTAGACTGTACTCCGTCTGCGGTCTTCTTTGCCCTTCCCCAATCTTCATGACTTTGCACTTGGTTGGGTTGAACTCCAGGAGCCAATTGCTGGACCAGGCTTGCAGCCTATCCAGATCTCTTTGTAGTTCTGCCTGGTCCTCTTCCGATTGAATTCTTCTCATCAACTTCACATCATCCGCAAACAGGGACACTTCGGAGTCTATTCCTTCCGTCATGTCGTTCACAAACACCAGAAACAGCACCGGTCCTAGGACTGACCCAGTGGCACACCACTCGTCACCGGCGCCCACTCTGACACCTCGCCACGAACCATGACTCGCTGCTGCTTCCTGACAGGTATTCCTGATCCATTGTAGTGCCTTCCCTGTTATCCCTGCCTGGTCCTCCAGCTTCTGCACTAATCTCTGTGTGGGACTGTGTCAAACGCCTTCTTACAGTCCAAGAATATGCAATCTACCCACCCTCTCTCTTGTCTTACTGCTGTCACCCTGTCATAGAACTCCAGTAGGGTTTGTGACACAGGATTTCCCGTCCCTGAAACCGTGTTGGCCTTCGTTGATAAGCTCATTCCTTTCTAGGTGCTCCACCACTCTTCTCCTGATAATCTTCCATGACCTTGCATACTATACATGTCAGTGACACTGGTCTGTAGTTTAGTGCTACGTTTCTGTCTCCTTTTTTAAAATTGGAACTACATTTGCTGTCTTCCATACCTCTGGTAGTTGCCTTGTTTCGATAGACGTGTTGAAGATTGTTGTTAGGGGTACACATAGCTCCTCTTCTCCCTCTTTCAGGACCCATGGAGAGATGTTATCCGCCCCATCGCCTTTGAGGTATCTAGCTCGTTTAGTAGCCTCTTCACTCTCCTCCTCAGTTGTGTGTATCGTGTCCAGCACCTGGTGGTGTACCCTACCTCTCCTCCTTTCTGAGGCCCTTCTATTTCCTCTGTGAACACCTCTTTGAATCTCATGTTGAGCTCCTCACACACTTCGTGGTCATTTCTTGACCTCCCCTCCTTCCTTCCTCAGCCTGATCACCTGATCCTGACTGTTGTACTCCTCCTGATGTGGCTGTACAACAGCTTTGGGTCAGATTTGCTTTCGCTGCTATGTCATTTTCGTATTGTCTTTGGGCTTCCTTCTTACCTGTGCATATTCATTTCTGGCTCTACGACTGCTCTCCTTATTCTCCTGGGCCTTGCCTTCTATACTTCTTCCATTCCCTGGCACAACTTGGTTTTGGCCTGTGTGTGTGTGTGTAAAACTACTGAAAAAGTAGTGAATTTCCAAAGAGAAGTTGAAGAACTACTACACCAGGAGGGAAGTTGAAGAACTACTACACCAGGAGGGAAGTTGAAGAACTACTACACCAGGAGGGAAACTGAAGAACTACTACACCAGGAGGGAAGTTGAAGAACTACTACACCAGGAGGGAAGTTGAAGAACTACTACACCAGGAGGGAAGTTGAAGAACTACTACACCAGGAGGGAAGTTGAAGAACTACTACACCAGGAGGGAAGTTGAAGAACTACTACACCAGGAGGGAAGTTGAAGAACTACTACACCTGGAGGGAAGTTGAAGAACTACTACACCAGGAGGGAAGTTGAAGAACTACTACACCAGGAGGGAAGTTGAAGAGCTACTACACCAGGAGGGAAGCTGAAGAACTACTACACCAGGAGGGAAGTTGAAGAACTACTACACCAGGAGGGAAGTTGAAGAACTACTACACCAGGAGGGAAGTTGAAGAACTACTACACCTAAAGGGAAGTTGAAGAACTACTACACCAGGAGGGAAGTTGAAGAACTACTACACCAGGAGGGAAGCTGAAGAGCTACTACACCAGGAGGGAAGTTGAAGAACTACTACACCTGGAGGGAAGTTGAAGAACTACTACACCAGGAGGGAAGTTGAAGAACTACTACACCAGGAGGGAAGTTGAAGAACTACTACACCAGGAGGGAAGTTGAAGAACTACTACACCAGGAGGGAAGTTGAAGAACTACTACACCTGGAGGGAAGTTGAAGAACTACTACACCAGGAGGGAAGTTGAAGAACTACTACACCAGGAGGGAAGTTGAAGAGCTACTACACCAGGAGGGAAGTTGAAGAACTACTACACCTGGAGGGAAGTTGAAGAACTACTACACCTGGAGGGAAGTTGAAGAACTACTACACCAGGAGGGAAGTTGAAGAACTACTACACCAGGAGGGAAGTTGAAGAGCTACTACACCAGGAGGGAAGTTGAAGAACTACTACACCTGGAGGGAAGTTGAAGAACTACTACACCAGGAGGGAAGTTGAAGAACTACTACACCAGGAGGGAAGTTGAAGAACTACTACACCAGGAGGGAAGTTGAAGAACTACTACACCAGGAGGGAAGTTGAAGAGCTACTACACCAGGAGGGAAGTTGAAGAACTACTACACCTGGAGGGAAGTTGAAGAACTACTACACCAGGAGGGAAGTTGAAGAACTACTACACCTGGAAGGAAGTTGAAGAGCTACTACACCTGGAGGGAAGTTGAAGAACTACTACACCTGGAGGGAAGTTGAAGAACTACTACACCAGGAGGGAAGTTGAAGAACTACTACACCAGGAGGGAAGTTGAAGAACTACTACACCAGGAGGGAAGTTGAAGAACTACTACACCAGGAGGGAAGTTGAAGAGCTACTACACCAGGAGGGAAGTTGAAGAACTACTACACCTGGAGGGAAGTTGAAGAACTACTACACCAGGAGGGAAGTTGAAGAACTACTACACCAGGAGGGAAGCTCCCAGGAGAGCCTCCATATATATATATATATATATATATATATATATATATATATATATATATATATATATATATAATGTATGTATGTGTGTGTGTGTGTGTGCGTGTGGGCCTTGATGTATGTGTTAAGAGACGAAACACGTGTGTGTATGTACGTGTGTTTAACCTTTGTCACTATTAGTCCATTTAACAAGATTTTGTGAAAAATAAAAATAAAAGAGGTATAAAAAGATTAACTCCCTTTTGACGAAAAATGTTTGAAACTGGTTTTTTTTTGGGGGGGGGCGGGAGTCAAATATCTTTGGAGCTTTTCATTTCCATTTTTTTTATCGTTGTAAATTCCGGTGAGAGAATTTAATGTTTTTTTCTCCTCAGAATTTGCTGTTTCTTCCGGTCAGTCTGACATTGTTCATTAATTCTGATAATATTATGATATTTTATTAGTAATTATGATTAACAATAATAACAGTTACCTTGTAACATTAACAGTTACCTTGTTACATTAACAGTTACCTTGTAACAGTTACCTTGTTACATTAACAGTTACCTTGTAACAGTTACCTTGTAACAGTTACCTTGTTACATTAACAGTTACCTTGTTACATTAACAGTTACCTTGTAAAGTTACCTTGTTACATTAACATTACCTTGTAACAGTTACCTTGTTACATTAACAGTTACCTTGTAACAGTTACCTTGTTACATTAACAGTTACCTTGTAACAGTTACCTTGTTACATTAACAGTTACCTTGTAACAGTTACCTTGTAACAGTTACCTTGTTACATTAACAGTTACCTTGTTACATTAACAGTTACCTTGTTACATTAACAGTTACCTTGTAACAGTTACCTTGTTACATTAACAGTTACCTTGTAACAGTTACCTTGTTACATTAACAGTTACCTTGTAACAGTTACCTTGTTACATTAACAGTTACCTTGTTACATTAACAGTTGCCTTGTTACATAAACAGTTACCTTGTTACAGTAACAGTTACCTTGTTACATTAACAGTTACCTTGTTACAGTAACAGTTACCTTGTTACATTAACAGTTACCTTGTTACAGTAACAGTTACCTTGTAACAGTTACCTTGTTACATTAACAGTTACCTTGTAACAGTTACCTTGTTACATTAACAGTTGCCTTGTTACATTAACAGTTACCTTGTTACAGTAACAGTTGCCTCTTTACAGTAACAGTTGCCTTGTTACATAAACAGTTACCTTGTTACATTAACAATTACCTTGTCACATTAACCAGTGTTTACAAATTAGCAGAGACTTTGTTAACCTCTCTCATAGGGTAATTCTCCATTATTTAAGCGCTTGTGTTCAGATACCTCCATTATTTGCGGACGGAGGATCGAGGCTTCCCTACTCCCCACTGGAACCGAATGACACATAGGTGTTTAGCGCTTCAAATAATAATTATAACAGTTTCAGTTGTTGCGTGTATTACGAATTATTATTATTCGTTTCAAATTGAGTCCATCTTTTTTTAAACACATTGTATTATAATTTAGTGACGGTAGATTTCTGGTTTGAGAATAAGAAAGAATAGATGGATGAGCGGATGGATGGACGGTGATGAATGGGGGAGATGAAGAAGTTTAGGAAGACTGAAGATGGATGCATAAGTGGATGGATAGATTGGATGAGGCTGTTTTTAAGGGTGGAGTTTGAGCTCATGGGATAAGCTCGCTTTAATCCCTTTAAACTTAAATGACCCACGGAGATTCTCTCTCTCTCTCTCTCTCTCTCTCTCTCTCACTCTCTCTCTCTCTCTCTCTCTCTCTCTCTCTCTCTCTCTCTCTCTCTGGAGATTGTTTTACAGCGCATGCGCTACTGTAGGAATAAGTGAACTGCTCATGTGCATCTGCAAGGTGGTGCAACACCTGCAGAGTGATACAACACCTGAAAGGTGGTTCAACACCTGCAAGGGTACAACACCTTCAAGGTGGTGCATCACCTGCAGAGTGGTGCAACACCTTC
Source organism: Cherax destructor (assembly GCA_009830355.1). NCBI lineage: Eukaryota > Metazoa > Arthropoda > Malacostraca > Decapoda > Parastacidae > Cherax > Cherax destructor. Next base: position 18,963 of record WNWK01026616.1, on the reverse strand, counting down.
AAGGTGGTGCCAGTGAGGCGAATCGAATTATATAAAGTTGTAGAAGCAGGTCATGGCACTCTAGTGGGGTCACCCAGGATATGACACTAGTGGGGTCACTCGGTATGGCACTCTAGTGGGGTCACTCAGGGTATGGCACTCTAGTGGGGTCACTCAGGGTATGGCACTCTAGTGGCGGTCAGTAAGAGTATGGCACTCTAGGGGGTCACTTAGATTATGTCACTCTAGGGGTCACTCAGGGTATGGCACTCTAGTGGGGTCTGTAAGGGTATGTCACTCTAGTGGGGTCAGTAAGGGTGTGGCACTCTAGTGGGGTAAGTAAGGGTATCACACTCTAGTGGGGTTAGTAAGGTTATGGCACTCTACTGGGGTCAGTAAGAGTATGTCACTACTTAGGTCAGTAAGAGTATGGCATTACTGAGGTCAGTAAGGGTATGGTAGTCTAGTGGGGTCAGTAAGAGTATGGCACTCTAGTGGGTCAGTAAGGGTATGGCACTCTAGTGGGGTCACTCAGGGCATGTCACTTGTGGTGTCACTCAGGGCATGGCACTATTAGGGATCACTCGGGTCATGGCACTTTAGTGGGGTCACCAGGGCATGGCACTCTAGTGGAGTCACTCAGGGCATGGCACTCTAGTGGAGTCACTCAGGGCATAGCACTCTAGTGGTGGCACTTAGGGCATGGCACTCTAGTGGGGTCACTCAGGGTATGGCACTCTAGTGCGGGTCAGTAAGAGTATGGCACTCTAGTGGGGTCAGTGAGGGTATGGCACTCTAGTGGGGTCAGTAAGGGTATGGCACTAATGGTGTCACTCAGTGTATGCCACTCTAGTGGGGTCACTCATTGCATGGCACTCTAGTCATAACGCTCACTCAGGGTGACTGAAGTTTGTCTCTGATCTAATTTACGATGAGTACATAGGAAAATCCTCCCCCTCCCCTCTTCCAGGCTCTTTGATGGTGGTTAAGAGCTTTGACTACGTTTCGGTCAAATCAACCGCCCCCATTCCCCCCAAAAAAAAAAAAAAAAAAAAAAGCAGAGAGAACTAGGAAGAAATGTCGAGAGAATGAAAGCCCAAAAACTGGGAAAACAGAGAGGAGAACCAGAAACAAATATGAAAGAATGAGGTCAGCTGAAAGACAGTTTGAAAAAGTGTAGGCAAGGTTGTGAGTGTTGGTGGAGAGGAAGAGATGGTTGAGTGTCTCGTTGTGATTATTGCGTCATGGTAGGTTGTGCAGGGGTCGTGGTGTTTGTCACTAAGCATTTTACAGTTACACGTTAAGAGCTGGCAGAGTTAGTTGGTGTGGTAAGGAGTTTCTAGTTGGTGATGCGGTCCTTCCATCCAGTGCTAGGCATCCAGTGCTAGGCATCCAGTGTTAGGCATCCAGTGCTAGGCATCCAGTGCTAGGCATCCAGTGCTAGGCATCCAGTGTTAGGCATCCAGTGCTAGGCATCCAGTGCTAGGCATCCAGTGCTAGGCATCCAGTGCTAGGCATCCAGTGCTAGGCATCCAGTGCTAGGCATCCAGTGCTAGGCATCCAGTGCTAGGCACCCCAGTGCTGAGGCATCCAGTGTTAGGCATCCAGTGCTAGGCATCCAGTGCTAGGCATCCAGTGCTAGGCATCCAGTGCTAGGCATCCAGTGCTAGGCATCCAGCGAAGAGCCTTGCTGTGAATACGTTGAAGTTTCAGAAGATTGGATTTAGCAGCGAGGGGAAGGGCCAGAGAGGTATATGTTAGAGGGATGCAGGAGGATTTTGTACAGGTGTAGCTTGGGCCGGGGCTGAGCCCCTCTTAGTGTGTATAGTCCATTGAGGGATTTTTGCTCCGTGGCATATTTTGGCGTTTGTGTATTTGTGTATGCGTAGGCACTTGTCAAGCACCTGGGAGTGATGGGTATGAAGGTGCGGAGGTCACAAATTCCACTTCCATAGTTGGTGTGTTGGGTTTACCTAAATATTTTTATATTTTTTTTTGCATTTAATGTAGATCATTTTGGATCCATTTGCGTTTGTCTTAATGAGTGGTGCTCTGTCTAGTTCACTCTTTCCGGGAGAGTGCATCTCTGTCCATTTGAGATTAGGTGTTGTTATATCTACTTAGGAGATACTGTTCATGTTGAGTTAAGGTTCTGGGATGTCATTGATATAGAGGATGAAGGGTGTAGGAGGGAAGAAAGGTGAGGACAGCTGCGTGTAGTGGATAGTCGGAGTTTTGGCTTTGATATGTGTTTTTTATTGTACGATCGTCAAGGACGATGCAGAGCTCTGGAGTGGTGGATGGAAAGTTGAAATTGATGCAAATTATATATTATAGACCGTCATAAGAGACGGTATCTAAAGCTTTTCCTACGTCTTTGGCAAGTGTACAGTTTTTTCACCTTTGGAATTTATTGATGTATATGTATTTAATGATGTTGAGCGCGTCTTGTGTGTAGCTGTGTGGCTTGAGTCTCTCAGTGAGGATGTTACTTTCAAGGTGTTTGCGTAAGCGTTTATTGACGAGTCTTTTACATGTTTTTCCTAAATAACAAAAAAAGGCACAATACCGTGTGACTTTGTAAATGGTCCAAGTCGGACCGAAACGTCGTCGTAAGCTCCTCTATTTTTTATATGTGCGGGTTGTGTGTGTAATGTTTTTCGTAGTGTTTCTGGTAGGTTTACGCGTCTGTAGTTCTCGGGATCTGTGTGTGACTTGTTTGGTTTAGGAATTAGGATGACAGTGGCAGATTTGAAGAGTGGTTGGAAATGTCCTGGGCCTCAGTGTTATCAGAAACTGAATTTTACTCAGTACTCTTACTAACTAGGTGGTGGTGTTTTGTTTGTCAGGAAACATCAGTGTCTCCTGACACGGGTCATAAATTAACTGGTTGAGGATTCCCTGGCTTAAGTATTCATACAAAAGTCCCTAGGATAAAAACCATTATGATAAAACTCGTAAGTTGAAATACCAAGCAACGCGTCAGCTCGTTAAGCTAGGTCAGACGACTTTGTCATAAAGTAGCTGGCTTATCCGATCTGATTTTCACCACATTTAATGAAGAATAACTGTATTGTAGTTTATCCTACGATATCCTTACGGGTGTCCTAGATATCTAGATAAATATCCAAATGTACTTCACGCCAGTCAGTGTAAATGGTTTGGGTTACTTCTTCAAGGTGTGTGTTTCCTTCACTCTAAATGTGCAATGGTGTTACGCAGAAATTGGGGTTTCCCTGAGGCCTAATGCCTTGTCTAAGGGCAAAGGGTAAAAGTTACACAAAACCCCTGTAAAACTAGGCCTTCCAGGTCTATCCCCATAAACAAAGCTGGTATTATCAGTGTGGTTTAGTGCTCCACTGGGTTAGGGTATCAGAAGGTTCCACACAAAAATTCCTAGGTAAGAAAATATACATTTATTTACTTATATTAAACTATATACAGTCCAAACACGCCTCTTCACATATCAATTAGCCAAACCCCCTCAAAAACAGTACAGGACGGAGAAGGCGGCCGAGTGGTCACTTCAAAAACAAAACAATTCACTAAGCGGTCAGCCCAGCCACCACTCCCATCCTCCAGAACACATCTCCTCCTATTTCTTCAGTTCACACTCGTCCTTTCGGGCCCCGACCATGTCCGAGCCCAGGGTGTGTACTGGTACACCATTAAAAGAGCCTATGGCTTGAGTTAGCTACACAAAAAGGGAATACAACATCACAAACTTAGCTGAACCCAGGCTCCGTCTCGCCACTGCTATCCATGCCGCGCCATAACTTACTTTACAGTATTCACCAAAAGCACAGCATATTTCTAAAATTATCATTTACATTTATCTAAAGGTTATACATTATTATTACTGTTTTTCCTAATTACCTGAGATTTATGGCACACTTCTCCAATAGCTATATATTACGTATATTTAAATGTCATGCAGAAACCTGCATAACACCCCCACCCCTAGACCATAGGTCTCACTCTGCTAGTGGGGTCCACACGGACACCGCTAGGCAAAAAGGGGGAAAAAAAAAGGAAATAAACATAAACATTATAACTGGAGAATTAGTCACACAATCATAGACTTTTTGGCACTGCTCATATGTAAAATTACTTTAATAGTCTGAGGCTATAAGATTGCGGACATGTGAAACTCGCCTAACATAAAAGTGATCAGTTCTATGCCAAACGAGCCCACAGTCACGCTTTGACAAAACTATGTTAGAAAAGGCACCATCACAACACAGCGGTGGCCACACACTGGCGTTGATGCGTTTTACTAAATTACAATAAACATGATAATAATGTAAAGAGTGAACATTGTACATACTACCCTGAGAAGTGCCATTTAATAACAAACACAAGAGCTAAGTATCACACCTATTGATTTCCCATCTATCTTGACACATGTTAATAATGCTGTAAGACAGATTTAAAGTATGTATGACACCACCAATGCTTGAAACAGGAACACTATCAAAGAGTAGTGAAAAGAAAGAGAAAAAAAATTCTTATTAAATTCTACGTAGAAAGAAAGATCACATAACCACCCCCATCTCACAGCAATCTTTAATAAACAAAACTGGTTCCCCATGACACACCTCTACGAGAAACAGGAGAGCACGGGAGAGGAGAAAAATATCAGGCCCCAAAAACCAGGTGAATAGTCACATAAATTTTGTTGGCGGGACTGTGGCCATAAACACTGGAGTCATCACCAAAGACTCCTCTAAAAGGTGGACCTACCAGGCCGGCACCTACATGTCATTCCAAGGACCCTGGAGTCACCCCAGTGGTGATCCAAAAAAAAAAATTAAAAGTCCTGGAGAAGCAAAAAAAACCCCGGATCATTTGATATGACCCAAAAAAGTGGGGGGCATCACCGCCAGCCCCACGTTCACCCAAAACATTAGGTCCAACAGCCCCTATACCAACATAAAACACAGGTGAGGCATACCAGCCAGCACCTAAAAAAACACAGGTGAGGCGTACCAGCCAGCACCTAAAAAAACGGAGCATACCTTACCTAGGTATGGCACCTTATGTGACTACCCCCAAAACACACAATAGGGCGTTCTGATACCTCCAACTCCGCTCAACCTGCATTTCTCCTTTTTGGTGGTCCAAGGTTCCATCTACTCGTCTACCGCAAATCACTGCAAAACAAGAACAGATAAGTGATCTATACACTACATGGTGTACACTATTTACACACAAAACACTTGATCAGCAACCACAATCTCCATTCCTTCACGTAATGAGTCACCAGGTTTAGAAGTTGTAATAACAAGGCCCACCTAGTGAGGCTCTGAGGGTGGTTCCTCATTAAGTGAAGGAAACGTACTGATTGTAGTCACTAGAGACCATAACAGGATGCAGAGACCCTGTTACATAAACAGAAAAGAAAGTTAGCACTCCCAGAACTAAAACCAGAGCTTCCTGCTATGGTGACATAGCGTCCTTGGTGTCTGTTACATTTCTCTGAAAAGTAGCTGACTGGCAGTACTTGCCCTGCTCTACCCTGCAACAAAAGTTCCCCAACTCTTGTATCATTTTGCAAAACCCAGGGTGGGTAACTCAAGTTTACAAATAAAAGATCATGAGGGTTAATATCATACAAAAGGTTCATGTACAAAGATATTAATGTTACAATTATGGGTGTGTCCTTAGCACATCGGGTCATAAGAATCATATAATACCGCCACAAACTCACAACTGGTGTGTCTAGTACATCAACAAAATTATTCATAAGAGGAAACCCTCGAACATTAGTTAGCAATTTTACTTTGGCGGCAGTCAGTGAACCTGCTGAGAGGGTCATCGAGTGTGAGACCCTTGAAAGGCAACGTCCACTGACTCTCGCTAAGTACATTGACAAGATAAAAAAAATTCACATCTTCATCACGGCAGATTTCTTCCCACAAGTTTATGTTGCCCCACACAGGATGACTGTGCACAGCCACATTTACCTCATGGGGATTCACCTGGCCCCCATTTTCAGCATCCCAAAACTCCTTTGCAAAGACCCACCACGGCTGAGCCACAACTACAACCCTTCTTTCAGTAGGTCCAATGCTTCCACCATCTCGTACAATTTTCCAGTGTACATTATCTTCAGGGACGGTATCCACCATCAGTTTCCACACCAACCCAATCATAGCTTTCCTAGGAGCCGGCTCCAGTATCACCACCTCCTCACTAGCCTCCAGATCAAGTAGCACCACCTCCTGGTCCCACGTTATCCTAGGCAGACTCGTAGGCTGGTTCACTAGTGCCGCCCCTCTCATCTTAGCCAAACAGTCTCTGAAACTGAGAAAAACACCGAGGGGAAGCATCACCATTCTCACCTAGCCCATGACTTAATGATTCCAGAGTGCTTCCCACACGGTAATGAAAAAGAGGGGCATCCCTCTTCCCAGTCCTTCTGGTACTGGGGAAAACAAAAATGCATCGTCCTGAGAGACTGGTAAAAACACCCTACTTTTCTGTGACTCTCAAAGTGATAGACATCCATAAGTAAGGATCTCAAAACTACATGACATGTCATATAATTGGAATTCTGGTTGGCTTGGTGAAAGCCCGCTGACAAAATTTTACCAGAAATCTCAAAACCATACACACAAAAGTATTAGGGAGAGGCAGGAACTCTGGTACCCTGGTAAAAGATAAGTGGTTGGGAAACAGTTAGAAGTCAACTCACCCCCCCAATACTGGAATATTCTCCATCGGGAATCTGTAGAGAATTCAGAAACTTTTTCTCAAACAGCTCTGCCATGACTGCGTGGTTACATGCTCTGTAAAATAAACATTTGGAAAATTTTTGGAAACACTTCCCTGTCACAGCTGCCAGTTGAATAGCCTTCAAGGAGTCACTACATCCCTTGACCTGAACCAGCTGCATCAGCTCCCGGGTAGTCACCCCCCATGCCAGCACCGAAACCCCCCCTTAAACCGGGTTTTACCGGGGCTGGGTTGTCACTGCCAAGAGTCTCCTGCAGGTCAGACTCAATGAACAGGCTCCCCAGGCCCCAGCCACCACAGTCAGTAGGAAAATCAAGGCCGGGTACGGAAGTTCTTCTCTTGCGTACTTGGTTATTCATTTTACACACTGAAAATCTGTCAGTCACCATTACTCCAGGTTGTACATTACCACCTGTTGAAGCAAAGTCCTGTGAAACCAAACATTCCTCAGTGTTGGGGAACCCAAAACATTGTTGCCTAGTAGAAGGTCAACACCTGCAAAGGTACATCTTCTGTAATACCTACAGGAAGGTACCCAGACTGATACGCAGACTCCACCCATAACCTGTGCCCCGGGAGTCTTGACAATACCTCCAGTAATCCCTGTGAGAAAAATGTGTAAACCAGTATATGTGTCACTGACACTGGAAATACACCCCTGCGAAGCAAGGTGCGTGCTACCAGTGTCCCTTAAGGATACAACACCTGATACCCTACCTTCATTTTGGTGTAAGGCCACAGTAGACTTGCTGGAATAGACCTTCATCCGAGGGTCTAGGACAGCTGGACTACTCTGTGTACCTTTGGGCAAGACGGCAATGCAAGCAACAGCATATGTAACTGGAGTACTTACTGGAGAGGTATCTGCTGCAGCCTGGTCTCTAATCATCTGTCTACAATATGGCTGCAGGTGGCCCTGTTTGTGACAATAATTACAGTAATAAGGTGTAAAGGCCCCCTGCCCATTTGACCCAGGTTGGGTCTCTTGACGCTGAAGACCTGGGCTTGTCCTACCTGTACCTTGGAGTCCTGGACCAGTGGCTCTGGACTTAAAACTTTCCTGGGTAGGTACTGGAAAATTAGGCTTATTAAAATTCTGTTGGTTATTCGGCTGGAAAACAGGTGACTTAAACTTCTGAAATTTCCTACCCCTACTGGTAGGTGGAGAAAACTTACCATTATTAGTAGGGGGTGGGTGATAATTACTACCAAATTTTTGGTTAACTAAAAATCTATCACCTAGCTCTAAAGCATATTTAAAATCATCCGGATCCTTCTCCTCCAGATATGCCTTAAGGGAGGGGCGAATGAATTCACGTTTTTTTCTTTATTTTGGTCTAATTTCAATGAGATTTTTTACAGTGATTTATACAGCTTTTAAAAACCTATACACTGTCTTTGTTATGATTTTTTGCCTGTAGGTTAGGTAGAAAAAATAAAATGTGCCAAATTTTAGGGGTCACAAAACCAGTAAATTTCTACAAAATTGGGAAGATGTACAATGCTCTAGTTAACATCAGATGAAAGATAAAGGCTCTATAATTGTTGACCCAATCCATTTTAGCAAAAATGTCAGTAGATTCCATTATAAAAAATGTTGAAGTTAGTGATTTTGTTTTTGCCTTTATTTTGTGGGAAAAAAATCAATAAAAACAAAGCTGTAAAAGATATTGGAAATCTTTCATGGGTGGTTGTAGAGCCATCATTACTCAATAACGTGTGAAAAAATCATGACAATCCTATAAATACTTTTCGCAAAACATTACAAACAATGTCAATAACTTATTTCTGAGTTAGCATTTTTCAAAAGATCCTCTAGCAAGATTAACGTACGCACTCTCTCATAACTGTCAACCACATCTTTGGAGCGCCACCACCTGTCTAAAAGTGACATCTTCTCCTTACCATAATCTAAGAGAGACTGCCCTGCTTGAAATTTAAGCCCTCTAAACTTCTGCCGATACCTTTCTGGCAAAATCTGATAAGACAATAAAACTACCTCCTTCAGCTTCTTATAATCAGCAAAGTCTGGTCCCTCTAGAGAACTAACTGCCTGTAAGCCTTTACCAACTAATTGTGTACGTGCTAATGTAGCCCATTCTTTTCCGGCCAATCTTGGGATTTGGCCGTACTTTCAAATAAGAGAAAAAACTGGTCTGGGTCTTTCTCGAGGAACTTGGGCACAAATTTTATGGCTGTGTCCAAATGAAACGCATTTACACACCTGTTGGTGGTTTGCTTTAACCTTTCTAAGTCTTGTAGTTCTTGGATCTTTGTACGTTCAATCCTTAACAAGTCTTTTTGTTGCTCAATTATGTCCAATTTCAACCTCATAATTTCTGCTTCCTTATCCAGGTCCCTACCAGTGGAACCTAACCCAGGGTTTCCTCCATCACCCACAACAACCCCAGCAAGTTCACCACTGTGAGACATTTTGGGAAAATATAGCACAAACTCTTGCTATCCACAACACTTATATAAAATAATAAATCACACAGTAAAGCACCAACACAAAATTATTATAAGAAACACAAGGAGTAATTATCCTGGAACTCCCCAAAATGAAACAGGATAGCACACAAAAATCTGGCAGAAAAATAGAGCTATTTCACCTGCCAAGGAAAAATATCTCCAAAAAAATTAGGTATTAATAACAAGAAAACCAACCATATTGCACCTGCAAAGGTAAATTATGCACCAAAATTTGTATTATTAACACCCTAAAATCAGCAATATTGCACCTGCAAGTGTAAATTATTCAACAAAAATATGTATTAATAACACCTTGAAAAATCAGCAATACTGCAAACAAAACAAATAAAATCTGAGGTTATTGCACCTGCAAAGGCAAATGTTCCCCCAAAAAACTGGTATTAATAACAAGAGGTATTAATAACAATAAAAGTAAGCAATAGAGCACCTGCAAAGGTAATTTAGGTCCCAGAAAATTATGGACACTAATAAAAAAATTAAGACCTATTTACACAAAACTAGCAGTAACCTGAGTACTACCCCTGCAAAAGTAAGGCCACATTTTAGTGTAGGTATTTTCTAGTGAATCCTTCCTCTAACCAACCCAATAAAGTATGATTATTAACTTTCCAGGTTGCAAACTTGAATTACCACAAAATTTGATAATTCTCCCATATACAGGCCCCCATGTTACGCAGAAATTGGGGTTTCTGAGGCCTAATGCCTTGTCTAAGGGCAAAGGGTAAAGTTACACAAAACCCCTGTAAAACTAGGGCCTTCCAGGTCTATCCCCATAAACAAAGCTGGTATTATCAGTGTGGTTTAGTGCTCCACTGGGTTAGGGTATCAGAAGGTTCCACACAAAAATTCCTAGGTAAGAAAATATACATTTATTTACTTATATTAAACTATATACAGTCCAAACACGCCTCTTCACATATCAATTAGCCAAACCCCCTCAAAAACAGTACAGGACGGAGAAGGCGGCCGGGTGGTCACTTCAAAAACAAAACAATTCACTAAGCGGTCAGCCCAGCCACCACTCCCATCCTCCAGAACACATCTCCTCCTATTTCTTCAGTTCACACTGTCCTTTCGGGCCCCGACCATGTCCGAGCCCAGGGTGTGTACTGGTACACCATTAAAAGAGCCTATGGCTTGAGTTAGCTACACAAAAGGAATACAACATCACAAACTTAGCTGAACCCAGGCTCCGTCTCGCCACTGCTATCCATGCCGCGCCATGTGTAACCCACGCGACGCCGCCACCCTCACCACAAACATTTGGAAAATAAATCCCTAGCTGGATTTCTCTATTTCACCGCTTAAACTTACTTTACAGTATTCACCAAAAGCACAGCATATTTCTAAAATTATCATTTACATTTATCTAAAGGTTATACATTATTATTACTGTTTTTCCTAATTACCTGAGATTTATGGCACACTTCTCCAATAGCTATATATTACGTATATTTAAATGTCATGCAGAAACCTGCATAACAAATGGTGTACACTCTGAAGAGTAACAGCACCTGTGTGATGGTGTACACTCTGAAGAGTAACAGCACCTGTGTGATGGTGTACACTCTGAAGAGTAACAGCACCTGTGTGATGGTGTACACACTGAAGAGTAACAGCACCTGCGTGATGGTGTACACTCTGAAGAGTAACAGCACCTGCGTGATGGTGTACACTCTGAAGAGTAACAGCACCTGTGTGATGGTGTACACTCTGAAGAGTAACAGCACCTGTGTGATGGTGTACACTCTGAAGAGTAACAGCACCTGTGTGATGGTGTACACTCTGAAGAGTAACAGCACCTGTGTGATGGTGTACACTCTGAAGAGTAACAGCACCTGTGTGATGGTGTACACTCTGAAGAGTAACAGCACCTGTGTGATGGTGTACACTCTGAAGAGTAACAGCACCTGTGTGATGGTGTACACTCTGAAGAGTAACAGCACCTGTGTGATGGTGTACACTCTGAAGAGTAACAGCACCTGTGTGATGGTGTACACTCTGAAGAGTAACAGCACCTGTGTGATGGTGTACACTCTGAAGAGTAACAGCACCTGTGTGATGGTGTACACTGTGAAGAGTAACAGCACCTGTGTGATGGTGTACACTCTGAAGAGTAACAGCACCTGTGTGATGGTGTACACTCTGAAGAGTAACAGCACCTGTGTGATGGTGTACACTCTGAAGAGTAACAGCACCTGTGTGATGGTGTACACTCTGAAGAGTAACAGCACCTGTGTGATGGTGTACACTCTGAAGAGTAACAGCACCTGTGTGGTGGTGTACACTCTGAAGAGTAACAGCACATGTGTGATGGTGTACACTCTGAAGAGTAACAGCACCTGTGTGGTGGTGTACACTCTGAAGAGTAACAGCACCTGTGTGATGGTGTACACTCTGAAGAGTAACAGCACCTGTGTGATGGTGTACACTCTGAAGAGTAACAGCACCTGTGTGATGGTGTACACTCTGAAGAGTAACAGCACCTGTGTGATGGTGTACACTCTGAAGAGTAACAGCACCTGTGTGATGGTGTACACTCTGAAGAGTAACAGCACCTGTGTGATGGTGTACACTCTGAAGAGTAACAGCACCTGTGTGATGGTGTACACTCTGAAGAGTAACAGCACCTGTGTGATGGTGTACACTCTGAAGAGTAACAGCACCTGTGTGATGGTGTACACTCTGAAGAGTAACAGCACCTGTGTGATGGTGTACACTCTGAAGAGTAACAGCACCTGTGTGGTGGTGTACACTCTGAAGAGTAACAGCACCTGTGTGATGGTGTACACTCTGAAGAGTAACAGCACCTGTGTGATGGTGTACACTCTGAAGAGTAACAGCACCTGTGTGATGGTGTACACTCTGAAGAGTAACAGCACCTGTGTGATGGTGTACACTCTGAAGAGTAACAGCACCTGTGTGATGGTGTACACTGTGAAGAGTAACAGCACCTGTGTGATGGTGTACACTCTGAAGAGTAACAGCACCTGTGTGATGGTGTACACTCTGAAGAGTAACAGCACCTGTGTGGTGGTGTACACTCTGAAGAGTAACAGCACCTGTGTGATGGTGTACACTCTGAAGAGTAACAGCACCTGTGTGATGGTGTACACTCTGAAGAGTAACAGCACCTGTGTGATGGTGTACACTCTGAAGAGTAACAGCACCTGTGTGATGGTGTACACTCTGAAGAGTAACAGCACCTGTGTGATGGTGTACACTCTGAAGAGTAACAGCACCTGTGTGTGAGTGACATAAGGTAACACACCTTTATTGGTTTTTTTCGTGGCGTATTTTAGAGTCTTGTGTGAGTGTTTGAGGGTCTGGTGTGACGTATTTTGAGGGTCTTGTGTTACGTGTTTTAGGGGCTGGTGTACGTATTTTGAGGGTCTTGTGTTACGTGTTTGAGGGTCTGGTGTGACGTATTTTGAGAGTCTTGTGTTACGTGTTTTGAGGGTCTGGTGTGACGTATTTTGAGGGTCTTGTGTTACGTGTTTTGAGGGGTCTGGTGTGACGTATTTTGAGTGTCTTGTGTGACGTGTTTTGAGGGGTCTGGTGTGACGTATTTTGAGGGTCTTGTGTTACGTGTTTTGAGGGGTCTGGTGTGACGTATTTTGAGGGTCTTGTGTGACGTGTTTTGAGGGGTCTGGTGTGACGTATTTTGAGGGTCTTGTGTGACGTGTTTTGAGGGGTCTGAGTGTTTGAGTTGGCGTATTTTGAGGGTCTTGTGTTACGTGTTTTGAGGGGTCTGGAATGACGTATTTTGAGGGTTTCGCGTGACGTATTAAGGTGCTGGAGTGTGCGTGACGTATTACGCTAAAGGAGGAATAGAGTTATTATGAAGGTAACGCGTCTACCGCAAGCCGAGAGCGGGGAGAGTTAAGGTGTAATCAGCCAGGCTGTTAAGGTTGGTAATTGGTGTGTGTGGGGCTTTGGTAAGTGAGTGGGCGTGCGTGGGGAAGTGAGTAGTGTGGGGAGACCTTCATACTGGGGTTACATACTCATCTAAATGACCATTCAATATCAGACTCCCCCTACTTTCTACTTCCACTACTTTTTCTTCCATACTTTCTCCCTTCCCTCTCCTCCTCGCCTGTATATACTGGCTCACTCACTCTCTTCTTGGCTACCCGCCGCCTCGTGATGACACTTTCCCTATGGGAAGCCACTGCCGGTCACTTCATGCAGAAGACCCGGGCCAGGACCCGTCCTGGCGAACCTACCTGTACCTGTACTCTCTTCTGACAGTGTGACTTGTAAATGGTCCAGGCCGGACCGAAACGTCGTCATAAGCTCTTCTCTCTCCCCTATGTGCGGGTTATTTGTGTATTGTTCCAGTCACTGAGGGCGAGTACTAACAGCCTGAGTGATCAGAGACCGGAGTCGCGTTTAGTGGACGGAGCATCGAGCCTCCAACACTCCTTACGCTGAATGATCCCACACTGGTTTAGTGTTCCGTCAGATACAATCCAGCACTTGCCGAGGTTGATTTCCAGCAACCATCTCTTTTTTGGGGGGCTTCAGTTTGTATTTATTTTGTTAACATTGTTAACGATTAGTAATATCTGTAGCGCATCTCTTTGGCATGGATCTAAATGTTGTACTGGCGACGTTATTGAAGAAACGACACGTTTCGCTTTAAATAGAGCTTTTATAGGGGGTAAACGTTGTTTGAAGTTTTTTTCCCCTGCAAATTGTCTCCACCAAGCAGCACTGCTGTTAACCCTTGCTGCACTGCTGTTAACCCTTGCAGCACTGCTGTTAACCCTTGCAGCACTGCTGTTAACCCTTGCAGCACTGTTGTTCAACCCTTCGCACTGCTGTTAACCCTTGCAGCTCTGCTGTTAACCTTCCCGTTGCTGCATGGTGATATTTCTTCAGTGTTGGTTACAGGCGCCCGGAAGCGACTTGTGTATCAAGAGAAAGATTAACGAGACCAGATTGTGTTGTCTGGTTGATGGGTAGCAAAGCACACTGCTGCCATCTAGTGTCTAGCTGGGAGACTCACACATGTTGACAGTCTCTCACATGTTAGTCTCGCACATTTTATTGAGACTCGCACATAAGAACATAAGAAAGGAGGAACACTGCAGCAGACCTACTGGCCCAAACATGCTAACAAAAATACTTGCCCAACTCACGGTGTCCCGTAGCTCGATTGGTAGGGCACTCATCTCACACACTCTGGTCCGTGGTTCGATCCCTGGTACGGGTGGAAACAATAAGCACGTTTCCTTAATGACACCTGCTGTCCCTGTTCACCTAGCAGTAAGTAGGTACCTGGGTGTTAGCCGACTGGTGTGGGTCACATCCTGGGAACAAAAATTAACCTAAGTTGGCCGAAATGTTCTGCATAACCAGGGACTTTCTATACAGCATGTCATTGATGTCAGCTATGCTCTGTATAAATTGTATCAAGCACTTGTAGAAATAAATATTATTATTATTGCTACTATTATTATTAGTAGTAGTAAAAACTTTGATAACCCTATTTACTCATGACAAGCCCCACTGTATTATATACTCATGCAATATTCTACATTAGAAACATCTTAAACTCTACACGCGGGGTTATTTTGTTTTGTTTATGCAAGAAAACCATGAATACTTTCACATACACAAGTGAGTTGGACGGAACAAATGACTTCAGGAAGACTTCGAATGGTCGGACGAATGGTTATTGAAATTCAAGAAGAGCAGAGGTAAAGTTATGAGGGCGGGAATCAGAGAAGAAAAGAAAAACCGAACATGGAGCACCAACTGTTGTTGAAGCACTCGCTGAAACTGTTGTTGAAGCACTCACAGAAACTGTTGTTGAAGCACTCGCTGAAACTGTTGTTGAAGCACTCACAGAAACTGTTGTTGAAGCACTCGCTGAAACTGTTGTTGAAGCACGCACAGAAACTGTTGTTGAAGCACTCGCTGAAACTGTTGTTGAAGCACTCACAGAAACTGTTGTTGAAGCACTCGCAGAAACTGTTGTTGAAGCACTCACAGAAACTTGTTGAAGCACTCGCAGAAACTGTTGTTGAAGCACTCGCTGAAACAGTTGTTGAAGCACTCACAGAAACTGTTGTTGAAGCACTCGCAGAAACTGTTGTTGAAGCACTCACAGAAACTGTTGTTGAAGCAATCGCTGAAACTTGTTGAAGCACTCGCAGAAACAGTTATTGAAGCACTCACAGAAACTGTTGTTGAAGCATTCGCAGAAACTTGTTGAAGCACTCGCTGAAACAGTTGTTGAAGAACTCACAGAAACTGTTGTTGAAGCACTCACAGAAACTGTTGTTGAAGCACTCGCAGAAACTGTTGTTGAAGCACTCGCTGAAACTGTTGTTGAAACACTCACAGAAACTGTTGTTGAAGCACTCACAGAAACTGTTGTTGAAGCACTCACAGAAACTGTTGTTGAAGAACTCGCTGAAACTGTTGTTGAAGCACTCACAGAAACTGTTGTTAAAGCACTCGCTGAAACTGTTGTTGAAGCACTCGCAGAAACAGTTGTTGAAGCACTCGCAGAAACTGTTGTTGAAGCACTCGCAGAAACTGTTGTTGAAGCACTCACAGAAACAGTTGTTGAAGCACTCACAGAAACTGTTGTTAAAGCACTCGCAGAAACTGTTGTTGAAGCACTCACAGAAACTGTTGTTGAAGCACTCGCAGAAACTGTTGTTGAAGCACTCACAGAAACTGTTGTTGAAGCACTCACAGAAACTTGTTGAAGCACTCACAGAAACAGTTGTTGAAGCACTCACAGAAACTGTTGTTGAAGCACTCACATAAACTGTTGTTGAAGCACTCGCAGAAACTGTTGTTGAAGCACTCGCAGAAACAGTTGTTGAAGCACTCGCAGAAACTGTTGTTGAAGCACTCGCAGAAACTGTTGTTGAAGCACTCACAGAAACAGTTGTTGAAGCACTCACAGAAACTGTTGTTGAAGCACTCGCAGAAACTGTTGTTGAAGCACTCGCAGAAACTGTTGTTGAAGCACTCGCAGAAACTTGTTGAAGCACTCACAGAAACAGTTGTTGAAGCACTCACAGAAACAGTTGTTGAAGCACTCACAGAAACTGTTGTTGAAGCACTCGCAGAAACTGTTGTTGAAGCACTCGCAGAAACTGTTGTTGAAACACTCGCAGAAACTGTTGTTGAAGCACTCACAGAAACTGTTGTTGAAGCACTCGCAGAAACTGTTGTTGAAGCACTCGCAGAAACAGTTGTTGAAACATTCGCAGAAACAGTTGTTAAAGCACTCACAGAAACTGTTGTTGAAGCACTCGCAGAAACTGTTGTTGAAGCACTCACAGAAACTTTTGTTGAATCACTCGCAGAAATTGTTGTTGAAGCACTCGCAGAAACTGTTGTTGAAGCACTCGCAGAAACTGTTGTTGAAGCACTCGCAGAAACAGTTGTTGAAACACTCGCAGAAACAGTTGTTGAAGCACTCGCAGAAACTGTTGTTGAAGCACTCGCTGAAACTTGTTGAAGCACTCACAGAAACTGTTGTTGAAGCACTCGCAGAAACAGTTGTTGAAACACTCGCAGAAACAGTTGTTGAGAGCCTTGAATCTGCACTCTCTAGAAAGGCGTAGAATTAGGGGGATATGATTGAGGTGTATAAATGGAAAATAGGAATAAATAAAGGGGATGTAAATAGCGTGCTGAAAACATCTAGCCAAGACAGGACTCGCAGCAATGGTTTCAAGTTGGAAAAGTTCAGATTCAGGAAGGATATAGGAAAGCATTGGTTTGGTAATAGAGTTGTGGATGAGTGGAACAAACTCCCGAGCACCGTCATAGAAGCTAAGACGTTGTGTAGTTTTAAAATAGGTTGGATAAATACATGAGTGGGTGTGGGTGGGTGTGAGTTGGTCCTGACTAGCTTGTGCTACTAGGTCAGATGCCGTACTAATTCCTTAAGTGGAAGTGACCTGACTACCTGGAGATTACCTGGAGAGGGTTAACTCCAGGTGGGGTGCAGGTGGGTGTGAGTTGGTCCTGACTAGCATGTGCTGCTAGGTCAGATGCCGTGCTCCTTTCTTAAGTGAATGTAACCTGACCTGGCTGGGTCGGGGCATTGGCTTAAGTCGGTTGGAGACTTGACCTGCCCCGCATGGGCCAGTAGGCCTGCTGCAGTGTTCCTTCTTCCTTATGTCTTATGTTCTTATGACTAAGACCCGCGTTAGGAAAGGTGGCCCGGTGGTCTGGTGGGGTGGCCCGGTGGTCTGGTGGCTTGAGCTTCGCTTCACACACGGAGGGCCCGGGTTCGATTCCCGGCGGGTGGAAACATTTCGACGTGTTTCCTTACACCTGTTGTCATGTTCACCTAGCAGCAAATAGGTACCTGGGTTGTTAGTCGACTGGTGTGGGTCGCATCCTGGGGGACAAGATTAAGGACCCCAATGGAAATAAGACAGACAGTCCTCGATGACGCACTGACTTTCTTGGGTTATCCTGGGTGGCTAACCCTCCGGGGTTAAAAATCCGAAGAAATCTTATTCTTATTCTTATTCTTACCTAACCTAAAGTAGGCAGAGTTTAAGTTAAAGCACGTTGCCTCGTTAAGTACCACTCATGCTCGAGTATGCAGCGCCGATGTGGAACCCACACTTATTATAAACCAAAGTGAACTCTCAAAGTGGAAAATAAAGCATTAAGACTATTGGTTGAGTGTAGAGATGTATCGGATGTGAAAATTTAGATATCCGCGGATGCGGATGTGTATGACGATTTCTTACTTACGTATTTTGCGGATGCAGATGCGGATGTAAGAAATTGTGCGGATGTTCCGCAGATTTCGGATGCGGATATCCGATACATCACCAGTTAAGTGTAAGGGAATGAACACGAGAGCTAGGCCGCCGCTGGTGGAGCGAGAAACAAGAGGGGAATATGATAACAACATACAAAATACTGCGTATGATAGCAGATTAGAAAAGGGTAGGCACTTACCAGCGAGTATTCTGTTCGTAATACACGTAAGTCACACGGATATTAGGAAACCTTCCTTCAATATCCTATAAAGGTGTGGTGTGTGTACTTAACCCAATTGTGGTTGCAGGGGTCGATTCATAGCTCCTGGCCCCTCTTCGTTGGCCGCTACTAGGTCTACTGTGCTCTATGAGCTTTATCATAACTCTTCTTAAAGCTGTGTATGGATCCTGCCTCCAATGCATCACTATCTAGAGTGTTCCACTTCCTGACAACTCTAAGGCTGAAGAAGCACTTCCTAACATCCCTATGACTCATCTGAGTTTTCAACTTCCCGTTGTGACCCCTTGTTGCTGTGTCCCATCTCTGGAACATTGTGGCCCTGACCACCTTGTTGCTGTGTTCCATCTTTGGAATATTGTGGCCCTGACCACCTTGTCACTTCCTCCAGTATTTTATACGTCATTATCATGTCCCTCCCATCATCCTATCCTCCTCTATTATTATTGCAGGGGTCGATTCGTAGCACCTGGCCCCGGCTCTTCGCTGGTGTGTACCCACCTAATTGTACTCTCCTAATTTTGGTTGCAGGGTCGATTCATAGCTCCTGGACCCGCCTCTTTACTGGTCGCTTCTAGTGTGTGTGGCGTCGGTGACTACTCGCTCAAGTTACATTATTGTGTTTTCTTTGCAGTATACAATCACTGAATTACTTTTTTAATTACTTTATACATAATTTGAGTTACATTGAATTCATTCCTTTTTCTTATATTTAAATTCTTAGGTCGTCTGTTTGTTTTAAAAGGGCACATCCTTCCT
>WNWK01026615.1:0-27173 GCA_009830355.1 Cherax destructor | reverse complement strand
GAGGAGAGACAGGAAGGAGGAGGGAGGAGGGGGGAAAAAAGGGAAGAGAAGCCGAAGGAAAAATTTTAAAGAAGGAGGAAACAGAGGAGGAGGAAGGAGGATAAAAAGGTTAAAGGGGGGGAGGAGTCACACATAAAATTGGGGGAAGGGGAGGAAAAAAAAAAAGGGGGCAAAGGGGAAAAAGAAGAGAGAGGGAAGAGGTAGGGAAGGAGAGAGAGAAAAAAAAAAAGAAACTTAAGAAAAAGGGGGGGATGAAAAGGGAAACAAAGAGAAAATATGAAGTGAAAGGGAAAAGAATAAAAAAGAGAAAAAGGGAGATAAGAGAAGGATAAAATAAAGGGGGAAGAAAAAAAATAGGAAGAGGAGGGGATGTAGAGGGAAAGGGGAAGGGATATGAGCCAGGGAGTTTATCCTTAATCCAAAACTCGTTAATCTGGTTTTTACAACTTTGATTTGGAGATGAATGAGAAAAAGGGGGAAAGGGGGGTTTTTAAAAAAGAAAGGGAAAGGAAAAAGGGGGAAAGAAAAGGGGGTGAAAAGGGGGGATGGGGGGAAAGGGGGGGAAGGGGGATCAGGTTGGAAAAAAAAAATTTTTTTGGGCGGTTTCACCTTTTTTGGGGTTCCCAAAAGGGGTTTCAGTTTTTTCCCAGGTGGGGAGATTTTGCCCTGGGGGGGGATTTTTTACTTTGGGGGGGAGGGTTTGCTCTAAGGGGGGATTTTTTACATACGTAAGATTTTCCGATGGGGGATTTTTTAAGGGGAAAAATTTGCCAAGTAAAATTTTGCTTTAAAGGGGGAGAAAATTTGGGGTGAAAATTTTTTTCCAGGGGGGATCTTCCCCTAGGTTAAAATTTTTTGTTTTTTTTTAGGTTGGGGATATTTTGTGAGTATAAGGGGGAAGGAGAGGGTGAAATGGGGGGGTTCAGTTTTAGTTGTTAAACAGAAAAAGTAATTTTTTTGGAAAGGGGGGGTAGTTTTCATTGCCTTTTATAACTTTTTTTAGACTAAAAATTTTCCCCGAAAACCCCCAACTTTTTTGGGAAAGGTTTTTTCCCCGGAAATGTTTTTCCTTTCCGCAATTCTTTGGGGTTTTATTTTTTCTTTTTCCCCCATATATATATAAAACATATAATGTCGGGTCGAATAGGAAAAAAATTCAATTAGAAACCCCCTTTTAAAAAAGTATTTCAAAATTTTCTTTTTTTGTTTAAAGATTTTTTTTTTTTATTTTTTAATGTAAAATTAATAATTTTTTTTAAAACAACCTTAGAAAAAAATTTTAAACCCTTTTCATAAAAGGTTTAATTTTTACCAATCCAACAAATATATTTTTGATAAGTTTTAAAAATTTAATAATAAACAAACACAATGACATATATTTTTTTTTGTTAGGTTCGAAGATTTTTTGGGGAAAATTTTGTCAAAAATTTTTTCTTGCCCCTTTTCCAAAAAGCATTTTTTTTCCCAAAAACGCAGTTTTATTTTCGGCACGACATATATATATATATATATATATATATATATATATATATATATATATATATATATATATATATATATATATAATGTGTGTGCGCGCGCACACACACACAACAATTTGCAAGGAAGCTGAGGAGAGGTTTATACCCAAGGGAACAGGAGAAGGAAAAAGCCAGGATGAGCCCATGGTTCACCCAAAGGTAGGAAGCCAAAACCAAGTGTGCCAGGGAATGGAAGAGGTACAGAAGGCAAAGAACCCCGGAGAATAAGGAGAGCAGTCGTAGAGCCAGAAATGAATATGCACAGATCAGAAGGGAGGCCCAAAGACAGTAGAGAATGACATAGCAGCGAAAGCCAAATCTGACCCAAAGCTGCTGTACAGCCACATCAGGAGGAGAACAACAGTCAAGGACCAGGTGATCAGGCTGAGGAAGGTAGGAGGGAGGTCACAAGAAATGACCGGGAAGTGTGTGAGGAGCTCAACATGAGATTCAAAGAGGTGTTCACAGAGGAGATAGAAGGGCCCCAGAAAGGAGGAGAGGTAGGGTACACCATCAAGTGCTGGACACAATACACACAAATGAGGAGGAAGTGAAGAGGCACTAAGCGAGCTAGATACTTCAAAGGCGATGGGGCAGATAACATCTCTCCATGGGTCCTGAGAGAGGAGCAGAGGAGCTATGTGTACCCCTAACAACGATCTTCAACAATCTATCGAAACAGGGCAACTACCTGAGGTTTGGAAGACAGCAAATGTAGTTCCAATTTTTAAAAAGGAGACAGGAACGTAGCACTAAACTACAGACCAGTGTCACTGACATGTATTGTATGCAAGGTCATGGAGAAGATAGTCAGGAGAAGGGTGGTTGAGCACCTAGAAAGGAATGAGCTTATCAACGACGCCAACACGGTTTCAGGGACGGAAATCCTGTGTCACAAACCTACTGGAGTTCTACGACAGGGTGACAGCGATAAGGCAAGAGAGAGAGGGTGGGTAGATTGCATATTCTTGGATTGTAAGAAGGCGTTTACACAGTTCCACACAAGAGATTAGTGCAGAAGCTGGAGGGCCAGGCAGGGGTAACAGGGAAGGCACTACATTGGATCAGGGAATACCTGTCAGGGAGACAGCAGCGAGTCATGGTACGTGGCGAGGTGTCAGAGTGGGCGCCGGTGACGAGCGGGGTTCCACAGGGGTCATCCTGGGACCAGTGCTGTTTCTGGTATTTGTGAACGACATGACGGAAGGAATAGACTCGAAGTGTCCCTGTTTGCAGATGATGTGAAGTTGATGAGAAGAATTCAATCGGACGAGGACCAGGCAGAACTACAAAGGATCTGGACAGCCTGCAAGCCTGGTCCAGCAACTGGCTCCTGGAGTTCAACCCACCAAGTGCAAAGTCATGAAGATTGGGGAAGGGCAAAGAAGACCGCAGACGGAGTACAGCCTAGGGGGCCAGAGACTGCAAACCTCAATCAAGGAAAAGATCTTGGGGTGAGTATAACACCAGACACATCTCCTGAGGCGCACATCAACCAAATAACTGCTCAGCATATGGGCGCCTAGCAAACCTAAGAACAGCATTCCGACATCTTAATAAAGAATCGTTCAGGACCCTGTACACTGTGTACGTTAGGCCCATATTGGAGTATGCAGCACCAGTTTGGAACCCACACCTAGCAAGCATGTGAAGAAGCTCGAGAAAGTGCAAAGGTTTGCAACAAGACTAGTCCCGGAGCTAAGGGGTATGTCCTACGAGGGAGGTTAAGGGAAATCGACCTGACGACACTGGAGGACAGGAGAGATAGGGAGACATGATAACAACATATAAGATACTGAGAGGAATTGACAAAGTGGACAGAGACAGAATGTTCCAGAGATGGGACACAACAACAAGGGGACACAGATGGAAGTTGAAGACTCAGATGAATCACAGAGATGTTAGGAAGTATTTCTTCAGTCACAGAGTTGTCGGGAAGTGGAATAGTTTAGGAAGCGATGTAGTGGAGGCAGGCTCATACATAGCTTTAAGCAGAGGTATGATAAAGCTCATGGCGCAGGGAGAGTGACCCAGTAGCGGCCAGTGAAGAGGCGGGGCCAGGAGCTTTGACTCGACCCCTGCAACCACAACTAGGTGAGTACAACTAGGTGAGTACACACACATACATACACACACACACACACACAAACACACACAAACACACACACACACACACACACAAACAACACACACACAAACACACACACACGTATAACAAGGAAGGCATTGCAATGGATCAGAGAATACCTGATGGGAAGGCACAAGCGAGTCAAGGTACGTGACGAGGTGTCAGGAGGGGCACCGGTGTTGAGCGGGGTTCCACAGGGGTCAATCTTTGGACTGGTGCTGTTTCTAGCATATTTGAATGACATGATGGAAGGAATATACTTAAAGTGTCCCTGTTTGCAGACGATGTGAAGCTAATGAGAATTCAATCGGATGAGGATCAGGCAGGACTACAAAGGATCTGGACAGGCTGTAAGCCTGGTCCAGCAACTGGCTCCTAGAGTTTAACCTCACCAAGGGCAAAGTCATGAAGATCGGGGAAGGGCAAAGAGTACAGTCTAGGGCTACAAAGACTGCAAACCTCGCTCAAGGAAAAGGTTCTTGGGGTGAGTATAATACCGAACATATCTCTTGAGGCGCTCATCAACCAAATAACTGTGTTAGCATATGGGCGACTAGCAAACCAAAGAATAGCGTTCCGTCACCTCAGTAAGGAATCGTTCAGGACTCTGTACACTGTGTACATCAGACCCATACTGGAGGATGCAGCACCATCTTGGAACCCACACCTGGTCAAGCATGTCAAGAAATAGGAGAAAGTGCAAAGGTTTTGCAGCGAGACTAGTCTCTGAGCTAAGGGATATGTCCTACGAGGAGAGGTTCAGGGAAATCGACCTGACGACACTGGAGGACAGGAGAGAGGGGAAGGACAGATTAACATAAAATACCAAAATGAATTGACAAGATGAACAGAGACAGAATGTTTCAGAAATGGGACACAGCAAAAAGGGGTCACAATTGGAAGTTGAAGATTCAGATGAGTCACAGGGATGTTAGGAAGAATTTCTTCAGAGTTGTCAGGAAGTGGAATAGTCTGGAGTGTGATGTAGTGGAGGCAGGATCCATACATAGCTATAAGAAGAGGTATGATAAGGCTCACGGAGCAGGAAGAGATCAGGCTTAGTAGCGACTATCGAAGTGGCGGGCTAGGAACTATGAATCGACCCCTGCAACCACAATTATGTTAGCCACACACACACACACACACACACACACACACACACACACACACACACACACGCACGCACGCACGCACGCACGCACACGCACACACACTTTCTCCGCGGGCGGCTGAGTTTGCTTTCACCAATCAAGATGAATATTTGCCCTCCTCCAGCCTCCTCATTATCTCCAGTGTGCTCACTCATCACACAAATCCACTCACCACACTACCTTAAGTGTGTTCACTCATCACACCACATCAGGGTGCTCATTCATCACACTTCAATCACTCGCTAAATCGCCAATTTGAAATTTGTGATTTGTGTAGGATATTTCTTGTTTGTTTCTTCAACAATGAAACACGAAAAAGATGTTGAATGACGTATCTTCCATAATGAAGAGAGTTCTTGTAAATGATGTGAAGAAACTTATGTCACACGATGTTGTATTCCATGTCTGATGAGGTGGATCAGTCTGATTACCGACGTGATGTTTAGTATTTGATGGAGAGAACCTAGGGAAGGAGGGAGGGAGAGAGGGAGAGAGAGAGAGAGAGAGAGAGAGAGAGAGAGAGAGAGAGAGAGAGAGAGAGAGAGAGAGAGAGAGAGAGAGAGAGAGGAGAGAGCCTGGGAGATGGTTGGGAGAGGGTAGAAGAGTAAAGTCAGAGAGGGAACATTGAGGGATGATGGAGAAAGGGGCTGGTAAGAAGCATGGAGACGGGGTTAGAGAAAGGGGTGGTGGAGGTGGGAGAATGGAGAGAGAATGGGGAAGGACTGGAAAAGAACCTGTGAAAGAAGGTTGGAAAGAGAGGCTAACGATGGAGGATGGAAAGAGAGGATGTTATGAGCCTATATAGAGCCTATACAGTTTGGTACCGTTTATTTATAAAATGTATATATTTATTTATATATGTGATATAACGTAATTAATATATTTATATTTTATCTTACTTGATTTTTTACATGCGAAAGCTCCTATGTAAATTGCCAAGTGTATATCAATAGTTTCGTGTATCTGGCTTAAATCTAACAATTTAAGCCAGATACTAGACTGATATCCTGTTATTGCAAGTGTTAAGGCAAGTGTTAATGCAAGTGTTAATGCAAGTGTTAATGCAAGTTTTATTGCAAGGTTGTTCAGTAACTGAGAACATATTACAACCTCTCATGAAACTTAATATTGGGAGGAAGACCTCTATGGGTTTAACCCTTAGTTATAATAATAATAATAATAATGTAATATTGGGAGTCATGCAAGCTGTGACTGGCTGACTCCCGGTTCACGAAGTTTCTAGAGCTTTTATTGGTTGACCAAGTAACGACTGTACTTGACTGTAATGACTGTACTTGACTTCCCACACAGTAGGTGCTGAGACACTGAGGTAGGTGGTGAGACACTGAGGTAGGTGCTGAGACACTGAGGTAGGTGCAAGTGCTCTGGGAGGTCCTCGAGTTGCCGGTTTCAAAATTAATTATCAATCTTTTTTTGGGGGCGAAATAAAGACATAAAAGTTCAGTCGAATTATTCGTAAGTGGAAGATAAGTTTCTTTGCTCACTGTAACCTAACTTATTAATCATTTTACTTGTTGTGTGTTAACTAGATGCCTTGTGAGGTTACACTCACGTTAATTAATATGTTCTGGCTACATTCTAATTAAGTTATTTACTATTTAATAAGTTTAATAATAGAGAAACTTCACTAAGTCTATTTATGAATTGAATCAAATTTAAAATTTATTTTGTAAGTTACCTGTGTATGTATTTCGTATAATGTCGTGTATGCATAATATTTTCTTATTGTGAGAACTATCTTTACGTCTATTCTGTTATCTATTAATAGTGAGATATTTTGTGGCTGAGAACCACGTGAATAGCAGTGTACATTCCTAAATTATTACATTTGATGTAATTTTCTATAGACCACTCATCATAATAATAATAATAATAAATATATTTCAGTAGTCACAGGGACAGGTGCATTTAACTTGATTTCAGTATTAAAATTAAAATGATTTGTATTTGAATACCTACTGTGTTGTCCTTCCCTAACTTCCACAGCTTAACTCTCGTATTTTAAGATAAAGCCCCAGAGAGGTTTAGCTAATAATTAAAATTGTTTCTGTGTATTATTTTTTTGTAGTAACAACAAGCCCCCTCTTTCTCTCACTAGCCTAATATAGTGGGTGATTTATATTAACTAGGCCTAGAGAGGGGAAAAAAGTGGTCTCGTTACATAGGGTGGACAGGGAAGGGTGAAAGGGAGGTAATCTGAAGTGAGGGGGAAGTTTTGTTTAATTGGCATTGTTAGGTACGTGGATACTTCCAGCAGGTACCGGAGTTCCTAACAGTGTTATCTTACACAGGTTATGACATTCCAGCAGTACTGGAATACGACGATGGACAACCGTAGGCAAACAAACGGATACTTATTTTTACTGTTATACGGACAATGGCGTTAGAAAACTTGCCATGTCTCCGTGCCAGGGAGGAGGGGAAGAGAGTTAGTTGATAGGGAGGTGGTGTGAATAAATGGGAGGAATTATAAGGAACTGGGAATGAAGTGTAAAGGAAAGGGGAGGGCCTGGGAAATTGGTCATAATGGAGGAATGGTTGGTTTGTGAGGGATGGTTAGTTTGTGAGGGATGGTTGGTTTGTGAGGGATGGTTGGTTTGTGAGGGATGGTTGGTTTGTGAGGGATGGTTAGTTTGTGAGGGATGGTTGGTTTCTGAGGGATGGATGATCTGTGAGGGATGGTTGGTTTGTGAGGGATGGTTGGTTTGTGAGGGATGGTTGGTTTGTGAGGGATGGTTGGTTTGTGAGGGATGGTTGGTTTGTGAGGGATGGATGGTTTGTGAGGATGGATGGTTTGTGAGGATGGTTGGTTTGTGAGGGATGGTTGGTTTGTGAGGGATGGTTGGTTTGTGAGGGATGGTTGGTTTGTGAGGGATGGTTGGTTTGTGAGGGATGGTTGGTTTATGAGGGATGGTTGGTTTGTGAGGGATGGATGGTCTGTGAGGGATGTTTGGTTTGTGAGGGATGGTTGGTTTGTGAGGGATGGTTGGTTTGTGAGGGATGGTTGGTTTGTGAGGGATGGATGGTTTGTGAGGGATGGTTGGTTTGGGAGGGATGGTTGGTTTGTGAGGGATGGTTGGTTTGTGAGGGATGGTTGGTTTGTGAGGGATGGAGGTGATAAGTACAATTTTCCTAAGTAAATAAAACTTGTCTACTCTCGATTTATATTTATTTATTTATTTCCTCACTCTTCCTCTGTCTCTTATTGCCTTTGTATAATGACCTGCTTTTTATAAATGGCTTTTTTATCTCCGTCTCTCTTTGTACCTCTTTCACTGTCTCGCTTCCTTAGCCTGTTTTTGTAAAACTTGCGACTTTAGCTTAAAAAGCAACGCACTTCTTGCCGAATAGGGCAAGCGAAAATTTGTGTATGCAATAATTTCGCAAAAATCATTCTGAATCTAACGAAAAAATATATTTGATTGTATTTGTTTATTATTAAATTATTGCAAACTTATATATATATATATATATATATATATATATATATATATATATATATATATATATATATATATATATATATATATATATATATATATATTATATAACATAAATGAAGAAACTATATCTTTAAATGTATAAGAGAATTTTTAGAAAGCCTTTAATTTTAAATGAGTTCCTCCTAATATATATATATATATATATATATATATATATATATATAGTATATTAGTTTTGAAATGGTTGGAGTTTTACTTAATAAATGTATGGAAGAGGGAAGATACCTAGGGATTGGCAGAGAGCATGTATAGTTCCTTTGTATAAAGGCAAAGGGCCAAGAGTATAATAAACTTGTTGAGTATACCTGGTAAAGTATATGGTAGAGCTATTATTGAAAGAATTAAGAATAAGACGGAAAGCAAGATCGCAGATGAACAAGGAGGCTTTAGGAAGGGTAGGGGGGGTGTAAACCAAGTGTTTACAATGAAGTATATAGGTAAGCAGTATTTAGATAAGGGTGCAGAGGTTTTCGTTGCATTTATAGATTTGGAAAAAGCATATGATAGGATGGATAGGATAGCAATGTGGCAGATGCTGCATATGTATCGAGTAAGTGGCAAGTTACTGAAAGCAGTTAAGAGTTTTTTTACGAGGATAGTGAGGCTCAGGTTAGAGGATGTAGGAGAGAGAGAAGATTATTTCCTAGTAAAAGTAGGCCTTGGACAGTGATGCTGATGTCACAATGGTTATTCAATATATTAATAGATGGGGTTGTAAGGGATGAATGCAAGAGGTGTGGGATTAAGAGATAAAGAATCTAACACAAAATGAGAGCTGTCACAGTTGATTTTTTCCTGTTAACACTGTGTTTTAGATAGATTCTGAAGAGAAGTTACAGAGGGTAGTGAACGAGTTTGGAAGGGTAGGTAAAAGAATGAAATTAAAAGTGAACATAGAAAAGAGAAAGGATGAAGATAAAAATTGTGATGAAAAATTGGATATCAGATTGAGGGGGAGGAATTATGGGGAAGTGAATGTATTCAGATATACGGGAGTGGACTTGTTAACTAATGGATCTATGAAAGACGAGGTGAATCATAGAATTGATGAGGGGAAAAAGGTGAGTGGAGCACTGAGGAGTCTGTGGAGACAACATTCATGGAAGCAGCAAAGAGGGAATGTAACAGAGTATAGTGGTAACAACGCTCTTATATGTGGTGAAGGTTGCAACAAGGAGAAGGCTGGAGGCAGTGGAGATGTCGTGTCTGAGTGTAATGTGCGGTGTGAATACAATACAGAGAATCCGTAGCTTGGAGAGTAAGAGGAGGTGCGGGGTTTCTAAAAGTATTATCCAGAGGGCAGAGGAAGGGTTGGGCATTTAGAGAGGATGGAACAAAATAGAATGACTTGGAGAATATATAAATCTGTAGTGGAAGGAAGGCTCGGTTTAGGAGGTTTAGTGTGTGAGGCGTGTTAGGAGCGAGTGAGAAGAATGGTTTTTATGACGAAGTGCTGCTGGAGTGTGAGGAAAGTAACATTTATGAAGGAATTCAGGGAAACCAGTTAGCCGGACTTGAGTCCTGGAGGAGGGAAATACAGTGCCTGCACTCTAGAGAGGTGTTTTGTTATAGTTTTTTAACTGTAGTGTAGGCATGCCTCTGGCAAGACAGTCATCGAGTGAATCATCATAAAAGTGTTACTTCTTTTTCGGGTTACCCCACCTATTTCAACTAAATATATTTTAGATAAGTTTACAATAATTTAATAATAAACACAAGGAAATATTTTTTTTTTCGTTAGGTTCAGAATGATTTTTGCGAAATTATTGCATACACAAATTTTCGCTTGCCTTATTCGGCAAGAAGAGTTATTATTTCCCGCCCAAATAGCAAGTTTTACTTATTCGCAATTAATTATATTTATATATATATATATATATATATATATATATATATATATATATATATATATATATATATATATATATATATATAACTTAAATTTTAATTGCACATCAGTATCACATAAACAAGCGCGAGAGTGGAATGGCCTTGTTTGACAAATACATCGTTACTAGCGACTGTAATTGAGAGGGTTAAGAGGTAAAGAATGGAAAATGTAATTACTAACTTAATTAACACATCAAACCCGGGGGGAAAAAGTGCGAGCAATTGTCGCCGGCAAGGGAGTCATATTGAATAAAGATGACGAGGGGAACAAAAATAACTAGAGGATGAGAACACTCAATAACCAGATGGTGAGAACAAAATAAAAACAACTAATGATGAGAATGTTCATTATGCAGTTGGTGAGAACAACAAAACCAGAGGAGAACATTGATTAACGAACAGGCGGGGGGGAACAAAAATAAACAGAAGAGAACACTGGATAACCAGGTGGTGAGAACAAAATAAAGGATAAAAACCTAATAATGAGAATGTTGAATAAGGAGATGGTAAGAAGAATAACCAGAAAAAAACACTAATTAATGAACTGGTGAGGGAACAAAATAAAGAGAAACTTGAGAACACTGAATAACTCGATGAGCTGAACAGTAAGGAACGGGTGGATGAGGGAATGATGAATAACCTGGAGATGAGGGGAACACTGAAACAACAAGATGTTAAGAGAACATTAAAAGGAAAACGATGATTAAGAAAGTAAATAAGGATTAAATAAAAGGGTTTTTTTATTGCCCTCGAGATGAGAGGAACAAAAAGATGACGTGGAGAAAACATGAAAGTCGACATGATGGGAAACATTAAATAACGAGGTAGCGAAAGAAATAGAACGAGATGAAAGGAACATTGAATAACGTGAAGCTCAGCAACGAGATGATGGGAAACAAAACGAGATGATGGGAAACAAAACGAGATGATGGGAAACAAAACGAGATGATGGGAAACAAAACGAGGATGATGGGAAAAAAAACGAGATGATGAGGGGAACATTATAACATTGGAAATAAGATTGGTAAATGGTTCAGTGTCGACAGTACAGAAGCCAACGGTACACGTGCTAACAGTCCCTTTAGCGTAACGGCACACGTGCTAACGGTACACTTCATAACAACGGTACTCAAGTTCCGGTAAGAACTGTTACCCTACATAGGTCATTTTACACTCTGAGTCCGAGGTTCATACGATCTTCTCTCCTCTGACATCCAGAGAGAGAGAGAGAGATCATAAAACCTCTGGCACTCAGACTGTAAAATGAGCTTAGGTAGGGTAACAGCTCTTAGTTCGCAAAATGAGTTAAAGTGAGACATGAGCTCTGGCTTGTAAAATGTGCTGAGGTGGCAGCAGCAGCTAGCTTAAAAAATGATGTAGAAACTTGCAGCCTTGAAGAACTTTCAAATGTTAAAATTTAAATGAAAAAATAAAGCGTGATATAAAAATCTTAGATATAAAAAGCTTAATTAAAGAGATAAAAAGCTTAATTAAAGAGATAAAAAAAGTTGAATAAAGAGATAAGGAAAAAAAGCTTAAATGAAAAGAGATATGAAAGCTTATAATAACCACTTTGTTTCATGGGGAAACAAAGAAAAACAATGTTCTCTTCAACACTTTCAACATGACTTCAAAAGCCTTCTCTCCTTCGTTCTCCTTCAAACCTCCCATTTTCCTCCCCAACCCATTCCCCATTCCCATCCCATTTTTTTGCCTGTCAATACCCTCGAAGTTTCCCAACTATCAGCCTAAACATCACCTTGACAGCAGCTGACCCAAAATGCTGACCTCAAGCTGTTCTTCCTCCCTCACCCCTCTGCCCTCTCTCTTCACCCCTTCTCTCCGCTTACTCCCTCCTTCCATCAATGGGGGGAGAGAACTGTTGGAAGAGGTGATATCACGAGATATTCTCCTTAATGGCTAATATTTCTATTGGCAGTTTTATAGGCGGGGTGAAACAATGAACATATGCAAATAGCCACTGTTCAATGGTGAGGTGGGAGGTAACTGTCGGGTGGGGTGGTTCAGTTGAGTTGAGGGGGTTGGGTGAGTAGTGGAGGGTGAGAGGTGTGGAATGGGATGGGTGGGGAGGGTTCTGGGCTGGGGTGGGCTTTTGGGTTGGGGGTGCAGGATGGAGGAGGGAATTGAGTGAGTTGGAGGGTGGAGGGAGCAAGGGAGGGTGGGGTGCTGGTGATGAGCCACTGAAGGGAATTGTATGTATGTGTGTATAAGGATGCGTTAATCACTATTTGTCAAAGCACTTCTGATAGACACTTTTGTGTGTGTGTGTGTGTGGGTGTGTGTGTGTGTGTACTCACCTATATACTCACCTTTTTATGGGGTTGCAGGGGTCGAGTCATAGCTCCTGGCCTCGCCTCTTCACTGGTCGATACTAATTCACTCTCTCCCTTCTCCATAAGTTTTATCATACCTCTTCTTAAAGCAATGTATATAATTGCTTCCACTACTTCACTCTCCAGATTATTCCACTTCCTGACAACTCTAAGGCAAAAGAAATACTTCCTAACATCCCTATGACTATTCTGGGTTTTCAGCTTCCAATTGTGGCCCCTTGTTCCTGTATCCCATCTCTGAAACATTCGAGCCCTGTCCACCTTGTCAATTCCTCTCAGTTTTTATACGTTGTTATCATGTTCCCCTGTCCCTCCTATCTTCTAGTGTCATCAGGTTGATCCCTTAACCTCTCCTCATAAGACATACCTTCAGTTCCGGGACTAAACGTGTTGCAAATTTTTGCACTTTCCCAATTTCGTGACGTGTTTGACTAGGTGAGGGTTCCATACTGGTGCAGCATACCTAGTAAAATTGACGTACACGGTGTAGCAAGTCGTGAATGACTCCTTACTCAGATGTCTAAACGCTAATCTCAGATTTGCCAATCGCCCATATGCTGTAGCAGTTATTTGATTGGTGTCCTCGGGAGACATATTCGTTATAATGCTTGCCCCAAGATCCATTTCTTTAAGTGACTTTGCACCTTTGGATTCTCTAACCTGTATGCCGTCTGCGGTCTTCTGTTTCCTTCCCCAATCTTCATGACCTTACACTTACGGGGTTAAACCAGTAGCCATTTTTTGACCAGACTTGAGTCTGTCCAGATCCCTGTAATCTTAACTGATCCTCGTCCGCTTGTATTCTCCTCATCAGTTTCACATCATCAGCGAACAGTAACATTTTGAATCTATTCCTTCCATCATGTCATTCACATATATAAGAAACAGCACCGACCAGGACTGACCCTTTGTGTGTGTGTGTGTGTACTCACCTAGTTGTGGTTGCAGGGCAATTCATAGCTCCTGGTGTGTGTGTCTTTTGTGTGTGTGTTTGTTGTTTATTCTCTCCGGTGTGTTCTGGTGTGTGTGTGTATCTCTTGTGTATATTCTTGTTTTTGTGTGTATCTGTGTGTGTGTGTATCTGTGTGTGTGTGTGTACTCACCTAATTGTGGTTGCAGGGGTCGATTCATAGCTCCTGGCCCAGTCTCTTCACTGGTCGTACTAGGTCATTCCTTCCTGCCCGTGAGCTTTATATCCTTCTTAAAAGATATGTATGGATCCTGCCTACACCACTCCCTTTCTAGTCTATTCCACTTCCTAACAACTCTGTGACTGAAGAAATACTTCCTAACATCCCTGTGACTCATCTGAGTCTTCAAATTCAAATTGCGACCCCTTGTGGTATGTCCGCCTCTTCAGTGTGTGTGTGTGTGTGTGTGTGTGTGTGTGTGTGTGTGTGTGTGTGTTTTGTATTTTGTGTGTGTGTGGTGTGTGTGGTTTGGTTGTGGTTTTTGGGATCTAGTTACTTTGGTATGTTATCCTCCCACATTATAAACTTTCATCGGCCTCCTTCACAAATGTCATTTGAGACCGTTTTAGCAGTGCTGATGCTTCTCCCTTGCGGTGGTCCTCTGCGCATTTTCACTGGTTTGTCTTCGTCCGGGAGCACCATAATGCAGGAGTTACTACCCTGGAAGATCGGGGGTCTTCATAAAAATTCTAGGATAGAACGTTTATGAGAAACCTCTTAATCAACTTTAAAAGTTGTCCCTTTACCACTGGAAATTCACTTGACCCTTATTTTTAGAATAATGGGCCTGGAATGAAATATAACAGCATTGAAGACAGTTAATTCAGTTCGAAGTTCAGACTTGTATGCCCAGGGGCCCTGACCAGCAAAATGCCTTCACCAAAAATAACTTAAAGAATATCAACTGGATCAAATAAATTTACGTCTTAAATGAAACATGCTGGGAAGAATCCCTTTAGGGACTGGATCTAAACTAGTGTCTAGAAAAAAAAACTTTTGGAGTTAATATCTCAACGATATTCCCTAAGGAAAAGAAGATTAAACCAGGGGAAAAAGGGAGGAGGCGAAGGGAGCAGACAGAGGGAGAGAGGAGAGAGGGAGAGAGAGAAAGAGAGAAGAGAGACGCTCCCTCTACATTTTGAAGACGAAACAGCGCTTCTCAAGGTGGCTGACTATCTAAGCGGAAGGAAACCAACTAAGGAAATAGAAAATACTGAATTTTGTTAAATGAATCTTAGAGGACCGAGAGACAGAGCTAAAAACCGTAAATTAAATTAAAAGAAACCGGGTTTTACTTTGCATTTTCTCAATCTTCTGTTTGACACAGCGTCAAAGATTTTGTGGTACAGTGTCAAAGATCTTGTGGCACTCTGAGAAAGGGGTCCCTGGCACCCTTCTCTGTCCCATGTGACCTGTGTAAGAAGCCCATCATGGGAGTGTTGCGAGGTTTGTGAAGCTGGATTAACAAATCTAGACCCATGTTGATGTTTCTGATGAAGAGTTGTGGCCCAGGTGTTTACTAATCTCCTTATTATCTTTTTGGGGGGGAAAAGGGGAGAGAGAGAGAGAGAGAGAGAGAGAGAGAGAGAGAGAGAGAGAGGGGGGAGGTCAGTTACAAGAGACAAGAAGGGTGGGGAAGGCGGAAGAAAGGAATGGAAGGGGAAGCAGTCTGGGATACATGGGGTGGAGTCTGCACTGGAGGGTTTGGGTGAGAGCTGTCGGGACGAACCATTTGGTTGTTCCAAGCTGGCGTCACAGCTGGGCTGCTGGGAGTCTCCTAGACACACAGACGGACGCTGGGGTTGTATGAGGAAGGGCGAAAGTGGAAGCATTTGAATTATGACCATTTTAGCTGAATGATATTCGTTCATTGAGATATGTCGTCTTACGTTCTCTTGTCGCGCTTGTTTTGAGTTCTTCATTTTTCCCATATAAACAAACAGTTGGAATGCGTTGGGCAACACGTTACTTTCGTTGCTTCTTTGGGGAAAAATTTGTTCGATATCTGCTGATAATTTTTCGTCTTATGAACAGTAAAATGATACGAAGCTGTTTTTTTAGCGTTTTTTTGAGGTCTGCTGGAGGACGAGAAGCTGTAAAAATTACCATAAAGTTGAAGATTGAGACGCTTATAAAAATAAGGGACTGATTACCTCAAACCTCCCTCCTTACACCTTTCTGCTTTGTATTGGGCTGATGAAGCCACTGTGTGGCGAAACGTTTCCTAATAAAGATTCCATATGTTGCATAAGTGTCTCAATCTTCAACTCGTCGGTTTTCAAAACTATTTATTACCATAAAGTACTGAACTTTTACTTTGCTAAGATTAGATTTAGTTTTGAATTTTAAAAATTGAATATTTATTCAATCTCATTTTAAGAGATTGAATGAATATTCAGTTTATAATTTTTACTGTCACATCACTTACATTACTATCGCTAATACTATCACTTATATTACTATCGCTATTACTATCACTTTCAATTAACCAAATGCGTTGAAAAAATTCCTCTAGACCATATCTGAATTTATTTCCTACAGTTCTACGACTTTAAAGACAAGTGCGCTGCAGAATAATGTTTATTGGGACAACGTTTTGCTCTGCTTAGTATTATCAAGTCTTATGTATAACCTAATACGGCCTCTACACGAGCGAAATGTTGTCCTAATAGATGTATGTTCTGCAACGTGTTCTTCCCTCACAGTTGTCGCCACTGTGTTATTTTGTTTCCCTAGTCCTGTGATCTTGCAGCTTGATGGGCATAACTTTCCAGCTCTAAAAATCACGTTAACTTGATGAATAAAATACAGAAAGAA
This sequence comes from Cherax destructor, assembly GCA_009830355.1. NCBI lineage: Eukaryota > Metazoa > Arthropoda > Malacostraca > Decapoda > Parastacidae > Cherax > Cherax destructor. The sequence goes on along the minus strand of WNWK01026615.1, from coordinate 10,818 downwards.
GATAAACTCTGAGACGTTTCGTTACTCAGTGGCTTTATCAGTCCAATACATCTGTTGATCGGGTTATCATACAATTAACGTAAAACAATGTAACAACACATGTCGACTCTGTCGCTTGTGCGTTTCCATAAAAGTAAATAAGTTAACGCCTTGTCACCTCCTCTAAGACCTTCGTGATGTCTGGGCTACTGGTCCGGAATTTGTTGCGTAGGGGGACTCTTATGATATCATCATAGAGCGCTTACGCTGGTAGCATTTTGCACTTCTTTAATGAATACAACGCCCAAGATTCGACGCTAGGTACCGAGTGTGTGGACATGCTGTCAGTCTCCTTTTCAAAATCAGTGGAATTTGTTTACGAGGTAAAAAAAAATAAGTCTTCAACTTTCATACTGTCAATGGAATCGCTGGACACGAATTCATAATATTCTTTCAGGATATCGCTAATTTTCTTGACGCCATTTGCGCACGAGCCTTCAGCTTAGGACGAAGTGGTCAGTCCATCAGCTCCGAAGTCGTTTTGAGGGGGTCAGTCCCCTTACTTTTCAAAGTTGAGGGACTGACCACTTCACAACTCTTTGTATGATCCTTTTGGAACTAGAAGGACACTGTAATAATTTTTAATTTGAAAGAATCTTTTCCATTGTTACCTGATTTTCTAAACGGCTTTAATTTTGTTCCTTTGTGTTTCTTCTGTCTGGTTATATGCTTTGTTTCTTCCAAGTAAAAAGAATACATAATGTGAAAACATAATCACACATAATGATAATCGAAGAAATGGATTTTCAATTAATTGAAGACGGGATTAAGAGATAATCGTAAATAAAAGATAATCACAAGTAAGATATAATCAACGAAATGGATTATGTAATTAATAGATAAAGGAATTAAGAGATAATCGTAAGTAATGATAATTGAGAGTAATGGATTATCGTGTGTAAAAGACAATAGAAAATTATATGAATAATATTATGCACGGGGCTTTAATAGTAAGAACAAAAACGGGTTAAACTTTTTTGTGGAATTGTAGAAACTGGGAGAGAAAGAGAGAGAGAGAGAGAGAGAGAGAGAGAGAGAGAGAGAGAGAGAGAGAGAGAGAGAGAGAGAGGAGAGGGAAGAGAGAGGGGGGTGAGAAGGGCAATAGTCGATTCAAACGACTGACACAGTAATAAATTCAGTGTTTTCTCCCCAAGAGTTCACAAAGTTTTTTTTTCTTTTCTCTCTCCCTCTCTTCCTCTCTCCTTTCTCTTTCCCTCACCAACCTTACCTTCATCCCTTCCACCCCACCTCCTTCACTCACTATTTTCTGTCTTCCTCTCTCACCGGTTCCTTCTTCCTCTTTTCCTTCCTTTCTTCCTCCCTGCCACCAACCTACCATCCCCCCCATCTGTGCCTATTCTCCAGCTCCCCACCCCCCTCCCCCCCCGCTAAATAAATTGCCCTGAACACCGATTTTTCATGTAACCTTCTGTTTGAATGCGAGAGCCAGGATGCTAAAAAACACAGTTTATTTAATAGCGAGGGACTGTTAACGGACCGATTTTCCCGCTAGCCAGGACGACGAGGTCAGCTGTTTGGGAGGTGGGAGACGAGAGACCGAGAGGGAGCAGTAGACTAGATGACAACTAAAAGGGATAGTAGATTTTATTTTTCTATAAGCCAAGAACTGTTACCAAAAACTACCATTCTTCAGGATGAAGATGTTATCCTCCTTAGGCTCATTTACAGGCTATGTTTTTCCTACCTTAGCTCATTTACAGGCTATGATCCTATCTTAGCCAGTTACAGGCTTAGAGATGTTACCCTGCCTTAGCTCAGCTTTGACAGGCAAGAATAACCTCACTGAGATGGATTAGGGATAGGGGGAGATTAAGATGGACCAGTTGATATGTAGACGGACAGTTGCAGAATGACTGAAAGTAATGACAGCGTAGTAGAGGACTAACAAGCAAAAAATGTTGAATAGATGAGAGGCTAATACACTTTTAAAAATAAACAAACTTTAAAGGGATCCTTTATTGACAAGTTTCCCCCCACGCAGGGCTTTATCGAGCACAGACAGATTACCGGAAAAAATAAAATGGAGATAAAAGGGGAAGTGGGAGAATGCTGGGTCAGGTGGAAAATGCAGGGATTTTTAAAAAATAGTGTGATAGTTAAAAAATAGTGTGATTAAAGGACCCAGTGTACCATTCTTGAGTTCTAGGGGGGTAGCGTTGAAAATTTTTTTAAAGGTTCAGCTATGTTGTAGAAGCCGTTGTTCGGGGTTAAGTTTTTGGGAAAACAGATGAGTGATGATTCTGGGGTTCTTCGGTATTGCGTGTTGTTTTCTGGGATGAGTCTTTTTTTTGTAGTTGATTAAATGGTTGTGTAATTTCGGTGTTGAACACAGGCATTTCTTGAGTCGTCAGATCCCCTCACTGGTGTTCTGAAATGCGGGGTTTGTAGGTCTCTGGTGTTTCCCCAACGTATAATTTGTAGCCATTACAAGGATTGTGTTCCCCCCCGGGGGTTGAACTTTTCCTGTCTGTTACTGGTAATGTCCTTAATGGTGGTGGTGTGGAGGGGGGTACGGGAAAGAGGTCTTAGAAAAATGTTGGAAACTTGTTTGGAAAGGAGTTGGTGGGAAGGACTATGTATCTCTTCTCCCGAGAAGACAACACCAATACCGAAGAATCCTAGAATCATCACTCATCTTATATCCAACAACTTCAAAGAACAACGGCTTCACAACATAGCTGAACCTATTGCCAAGAAACTTCTTCAACCTTCCCCCAGAACTCAAGAATGGTACACTGCAGGTCCTTTAAGTCACACTATGTTTTTAACTATCCCATTTTTAAGACTCACATGCAGCTTTCTCCACCTGACCCATTTCCACCTGACTGTACCCTATATATATCTCCTGTTGCTCATTTTCCGGTAGATCTGTCTGTGACTGATAAACCCACTGCGTAAACGTTGTCAAAAAGGATACATTATACTGCTTATGTGTTTATTTTTCCATTGTGTCGGTATTTTTTACCATTTATTTCCAAACACAGTTGTTTAGATTTATTGACAACTATACAGATGTAGAATGACTGACAGGTAACCTTACCCAAAACGTATTAAAATAATTGAAACTCCAGGCCTATAGAAAATTGACAGGTTGAACAGGTTGAAAATGATTGACAGATTGAAAATGATTGACAGGTAGAATTGGCAGTTTAAATTAAATAAAATAATTCATGTTAGGACTAAATCCATGTGGGTCATAAGTAATTCTGGGGTAGTTTTGGAGAAGGTTGAACAAGGGTGGGTGGGAATGGTTCGTTTAAAGAAGGACATGATGGAAATAAATGGATAAAATAGAAACAAAGGAAAATAAACAAAGATTAAAGGACCTTTATTTAAACGCCCACACAGTGGGTTTCTTCACAGACAGCTCTACCTGGAAAGTACGTGAGTTTTATAGGATGGGTCAGGTGGAGAATGGTGCATGCAAGATTGCCACATGCAGCCCCACCTGACTTTCCTATAAATACTCACGTACCTTCTAATGGTAGATCTGTTTGTGACTTGATCCCACTGTTTGGCGAAACGTGCTAAAGGATCACATTATACTGCTTTTGTGTTTATTTTTCCAGAGAAGGACCTGCCTGGAGGGCCAGTAGGCCTTCTGCAGCGTTTTTTCATTCTAACGTTCTTATGTCATTCAGCGCAAGACGGATGGGGGGCTTAATCCTCCGTCTGCAGAGCGCGAGGCAAACGTCCCTCCCATTTGTAGAAAAAAACCAATTTTCGATTAAACGAAACAACTAGAGTAATATTGTGTGCAAACTGTGTGCTTCAGCAGCGATGTCACAGGAAGACCCACGTAAAGTAATGATGTCATTGCTCAGAACCTTGTAGGACACCACAGAACAGAACCTTGTAGGAACACCACAGAACAGAACCTTGTAGGGCACCACAGAACAGAACCTTGTAGGACGCCACAGCTGAGAAAGTACCAGTCACTATAATGATGGTTGCTTTTATTAATCCCGACGTTTCTACCGTACAGTGCATACGTGCATTAACCACAAGGTTTCTACCTCACAGTAGATACGTATATTAAACATTACGTTTCTCCCACAGAGGATACCTTTGTTAACCTTAACGTTTCTCCCACACAGTGGATATTCTATATTAACCGCAGAGTGTCTGAAACACAATGGATACTTCTTTTAAACCCCAGCGTTTCACCCCACTCGCTGAATACTTTTAACAGCCACAACATCTCTCCCCCACAGCGAGCTTCATTAAAAAAAATAATATTCCCGTGCGCGAAATGTCGTTAATAATGGTAACCACTACATTTGTCATTACTCCATAATGCAGAACCTGCCAGAATTCGAGCAAATTGCGTCTCAAACTGACAACAGAGGAAGCAGGAATGTGACAGCGTCATGGGAGGGGGAAAAGGGGAAACAGCACCTCCCTGACGCCGAAAGCTGAAGGATGGCAGTTTGGAGAGGGAAGATTTGGGCCAAACACTGTCTAAAGCTCTGAAATATCCAAAGCTATGGCTAAAGTTTCACAGTAATCTGGAGGCGACGTTGACCACACATGTCCGAGGTAAGATCTCTGCGGAGATCTCCTTACACAACCCAGCAAGAAGTCTTAAAATATATATTTTATATATATAAATATATATATATATATATATATATATATATATATATATATATATATATATATATATATATATATATTGTAAGTAGTAGGTTGGAGACAGCAACCACCCAGGAGGTACTACCATCCTGCCAGGTTACTGTGAAACAGAAACCTGAAACTGTTTTTACATGATGGTAGGATTGCTGGTGTCTTTTTTTGTCTCCCTAAACATGCAAGATTTCAGGTACGTCTTGCTACTTATACTTACACTTAGGTCACACTACGCAAACATGTACACGTTTATGTATACACACTCATCTGAGTTTTCTTTGATTTTATCTTAATAGTTCTTGTTCTTATTGCTTTTCCCTTTCATATCCATGGGGAAGTGGAATAAGAATCTTTCGTCCGTAAGCCATGCGTGTTGTAAAAGTCAACTAAAATGCCGGGAACAATGGGCTAGTAACCCTTTTCCTGTATAGCTTACTAAAAAGAAGAAGAAGAAAACCGTCAAAGTGGGATATTTGAATGTGCGTGGATGTTGTGCGAATGATAAGAAAGAGATGATTGTAGATGTTATGAATGAAAAGAAGCTGGATGTCCTGGCTTTAAGTGAGACAAAGCTGAAGGGGCTAGGAGAGTTTCAGTGGGGAGAAATAAATGGGATTAGATCAGGGTTTCAAATAGAGTTAGAGCTAAAGAAGGAGTGGCAATAATGTTGAATAATCAGTTATGGCAGGTAAAGAAGGAATATAAATGTATAAATTCAAGGATTATGTGGAGTAAAATAAAGGTTGGATGTGAAAAGTGGGTTATAGTAAGTGTTTATGCACCTGGAGAAGAGAGAAGTGTAGAGGAGAGAGAGAGATTTTGGGAAATGTTGAGTGAGTGTGTGGGAGTTTTGAACCAAGTGAGAGTAATTGTGGTTGGGGATCTTAATGCTAAAGTGGGTAAAATGTTGTGGATGGAGTAGTAGGTAAATTTGGGGTGCCAGGGTAAATGTAAATGGGGAACCATTAATTGAGCTATGTGTAGAAAGAGGTTTGGTAATAAGTAATACATATTTTATGAAAAAGAGGATAAATAAATATACAAGGTATGATATAGCACGTAAGGAAAGTAGTTTGTTGGATTATGTATTGGTGGATAAAAGGTTGACGAGTAGGCTTCAGGATGTACATGTTTATAGAGGGGCAACGGATATATCAGATCATTATTTGGTTGTAGCTACAGTTAGAGTAAAAGGTAGATGGGACAAAAAGAAAATGGCAACAGCAAGTAAGAGAGAGGTAAAAGTGTATAAACTAAGGGAGGAGGAAGTTAGGGTGAGATATAAGCAACTATTGGCAGAAAGGTGGGCTAGTACAAGTAGGAGTAGTGGGGGTTTTGAAGAGAGTTGGGATAGTTTTAAAAATGCAGTATTAGAATGTGGGGCAGAAGTTTGTGGCTATAGGAGGGTGGGTGCAGGAGGAAAGAGGAGTGAGTGGTGGAATGAAGAAGTAAAGGGTGTGTAAAAGAGAAAAGGTAGCTTATGAGAGGTTTTTACAAAACAGAAGTGTTAATAGAAGAGCAGAGTATATGGAAAGTAAAAGAAAGGTGAAGAGAGTGGTGAGAGAGTGCAAAAGAAGAGCGGATGAAAGAATGGGAGAGGCTCTGTCAAGAAATTTTGCGGAAAACAAGAAAATTTTTTGGAGTGAGATAAACAAGGTAAGAAAGCCTAGGGAACGAATGGATTTGTCAGTTAAAAACAGAGTAGGGAGTTAGTAGATGGGGAACTGGAGGTATTGGGTAGATGGCGGGAATATTTTGAGGAACTTTTTAAAAGTCGATGAAAAAGGAGGCGGTAATTTCATGTACTGGCCAGGGAGGTACAACATCGTTTAGGAGTGAAGAAGAGCAGGATGTGAGTGTGGGGGAGGTGCGTGAGGCATTACGTAGAATGAAAGGGGTAAAGCAGCTGGAATTGACGGAATCATGACAGAAATGTTAAAAGCAGGGGGATATAGTGCTGGAGTGGTTGGTATTTTTGTTTAATAAATGTATGAAAGAGGGGAAGGTACCTAGGGATTGGCAGAGAGCATGTATAGTTCCTTTATATAAAGGAAGGGGGATAAAGAGAGTGTAAAAATTATAGGGGAATAAGTTTACTGAGTATACCAGGTAAAGTGTATGGCAGGGTTATTATTGAAAGAATTAGAGGTAAGACAGAGAGTAGGATTGCAGATGAGCAAGGAGGCTTTAGAGTGGGTAGGGATGTGAGATCAAGTGTTTACAGTGAAGCATATATGTGAACAGTACTTAGATAAAGGTAGAGAAGTTTTATTGCATTTATGGATTTAGAAAAGGCATATGATAGAGTGGATAGGGAGCAATGTGGCAAATGTTGCAAGTGTATGGAATAGGTAGTAAGTTACTGAAGGCTGTAAAGAGTTTTTAGAGGATAGTGAAGCTCAGGTTAGGTGTGTAGGAGAGAGGAGATTACTTCCGGTAAAAGTAGGTCTTAGACAGGATGTGTAATGTCACCATGGTTGTTTAATATATTTATAGATGGGGTTGTAAAAGAAGTAAATGCTAGGGTGTTGGGGAGAGGGGTGGGATTAAATTATGGAGAATTAAATGCAAATGAGAGTTGACACATTACTTTTTGCTGATGATACTTGTGCTTATGGGAGATTCTAAAGAAAAGTTGCAAAGGTTAGTGGACGAGTTTGGGAGAGTGTGTAAAGGTAGAAAGTTAAAAGTGAACATAGATAAGAGTAAGGTGATGAGGGTATCAAACGATTTAAATAAAGAAAAATTGGATATCACATTGGAGAGAGGGATTATGGAAGAAGTAAATGTTTTCAGATATTTGGGTGTTGACGTCACGGATGGGTTTATGAAGGATGAGGTTAACCATAGAATTGATGAAGGAAAAAGGTGAGTGGTGCATTGAGGTATCTGTGGAGACAAAAACGTTATCCATGGACAAAAGAGGAATGTACGAAAGTATAGTGGTACCAACACTCTTATATGGGTGTGAAGCATGGGTTGCAAATGCTGCAGCGAGGAGGAGGCTGGAGGCAGTGGAGATGTCCTGTCTAAGGGCAATGTGTGGTGTAAATATTATGCAGAAAATTGGGAATGTGGAAATTAGGAGAAGGTGTGGAGTTACTAAAAGATTTGTCAGAGGGCTGAAGAGGGTTGTTGAGGTGGTTTGGTCTTTTAAAGAGAAATGGATCAAAGTAGAATGATTTGGGAGAGCGTATAAATCTGTAGGGAAGGAAGGGGGGGTGGGGGGTCGTCCTAGAAAAGGTTGGGGGGAAGGGGTAAAGGAGGTTTTGTGGGCGGGGGGTTTGGGGCTTCCAGCAACATGTGTGAGCGTGTTAGATAGGAGTGAATGGAGACGAATGGTTTTTGGGACATGACGATCTGTTGGAGTGTGAGCAGGGTAACATTTTGTAAAGGGGATTCGGGGAAAACCGGTTAATTTGATTTAATTGGACTTGAGTCCGGGAAATGGGAAGTACAATGCCCATTTTTTAAAGGGGGGGTCTGAGATAGTGACAGCGGGGGGACTTTTCTCAGCTGTCGTATCTGAGCTCCTCTGCAAAGACGGGATTATGTATGATGTGGTGAAAGTGTTGAATGATGATGAAAGATTTTCTTTTGGGTCACCCTGCCTCGGGGGGAGACGGCCGACTTGTTGAAGAAAAAAAAAAAAAAAAAAAAAAAAAAAAAAATATATATATATATATATGAAAAAAGATCACAGAAAAGTAAATGGTTGTATTTAAGCCAAAATCCCAAGTTTTGATATTCGGCACACACACACACACACAAAAAAAATTACATAAAAAAAAATATATATATATATGTGTGTATGTATGTGTATGTATGTGTGTTTTTTGTTTTCCCTTTTGTGGTTGGGGCGGCATACTCCGGCCCCCTCTTACGATTGCACAGGTTTTTTCCCCCCGCTCCATGATTTTACAAACCTAGTTTAAAATATTATTTTGTAAACTTTCCCTTTAAAAATTTTTAAATTAGACAAAAATTTTAAAATTTTGGGCTTGTTATAATAAGGTTAAGAAGTTTTCTATGGTTCTTTGGGAAAAAAACTTGCTAATTGACCAGTAATTTTTTTTTATTTTAAAATTTTTTATATATATATATATATATATATATATATATATATATATATATATATATATATATATATATATATATGTCGTGCCGATTAGGTAAAAATGGTCATTTAGCAAGAACTCATCTAAAATTTTAAAAACCCTTTAAAAATTTTCTTATACGTTTAAAAATATTTTTTTTTATTTAAAGAAAAATTTATAATTTTGTATCAAGAGAAACTTTGCCACCTAACCTTATTACAACAACGCAATTTAATAGCCAACCCCCAAAAATATTTTAGATACGTTAACATTTTTAATAATAAAAAAAAACACAAAAAATATATTTTTTTTTTTTTGTTAAATGATTTGGCAAATTATTAAAACAAATTTTTCCCTTTTTTTATATAAAAATAGCTTTCTTTTAATAAAATCGCAAGTTTTACCTAATCCAGAAATATATATATATTAAAATATATATATATATATATATATATATATATATATATATATATATATATATATATATAATCTTGTATATTTTCAAAAATTTCATTTAACTTTAATACTGTTTAAAAACCCTTTTATCATTGGGGCCAGGAAGATTCTAACCTTTTTTAACACCAGACAAGAAATTTTAACCCTTTTTAGGATTACTTATCGTTGACGGTGATGCACAGGTGACATGCAGTCTAAATGCCCCCCGTGTGATCGAAGGCATAAAAGCTTTAATAAACGAACCACCCAATCCCAGGAGCATTAGATTCACATCGTCAGGGTGAGCAGAAAAAAATTTGATGCGAAACCAGAAAGGGTTCCCCAATTTTAATGACAAAGTGACAGTCACCTCCGAAAAATCGGTGAATTTTCGTTCAAAAAATTTTTCGATATCGAACAAAAAATTTTAAATTTTATTATTTCGGGGAAAACAAATTACTTTAAAAAACTCCTATAAAAAAACCCCTTTAAATTTTTAAACCCCCGGGGGAAATTTTAAAATTTTTTTCAATTCTTATTTCAGTTTATCAGTTGTAGTGGGCAGAAACCTTCACCCTAGCCCGTGTGTTTGCTTCTGGGGGGTATCCCTGTAGGTCTCCAGTGTGTTTGCTTTCTGGGAGGCATCCCAAAATAGTGATGCTCCCGTGTGTTTTTTTTTTTGGGGGGATCCCCCCGTGATGCTCCAGTGTGTTTGTTTTTGGGGGGTTCCCCGTAGTGATGTCCATGTTTGCTTTGGGAGGTATCCCTGTAGTGATGCTCCCGTGTGTTTTTTTGGGGGGTTTTCCCGTAGTGATGCTCCCGTGTGTTTGTTCTGGGGGATCCCCGTAGTGATGCTCCAGGGGTTTTTTTCTGGGAGGTATCCCTGTAGTGATGCTCCGTGTGTTTGCTTCTGGGAGGTATCCCCCTTTGTGATGCTTTTTGTTCGGGGGGGGCCCAGGGTTTGGGGTTTTGGGGGTTTTTTCTAGGATCCCAGTGATGCTAGTGTGTTTGTTTTTGGGGGGTATCCCGATGATGCTCCGGGGGTGTTTGTTCGGGAAAGGGTTTCCCCGTAGTGAAATTTTTTTCTTTTCCGGGGGGTTTTGCTTCTGGGAAGGGTTCCGTATGATGCCCCTGTGTTTGTTCTTTGGGGGGTATCCCCGGTAGGTGTTTTTTGGGGGGGTTCCAGTGTGTTTGTTTCCTTTGGGAATTTTTATTTTCCTTTTTTTTTTTTTAGTGATGCTCCAGTGTGTTTGCTTTGGGAGGGATCCCTGTAGTGATGTTCCTTGGTTTCCCCGGGGTATCCCTGTAGGTTTCTAGTGTGGTTGTCCCTGGGTAGTTTTTCCCCCCCGGGTCGCCCCAGTGTGGTTGTCCCCGGGAAAATGACCCCCAAGGGGGCCCCAACCCGACTACAACACCACCAACCACCCCCCCCCCCAAAACCCAAAAAAAACAGACACTCACCCCCCCTGCCTCCCCCCCCCACCCAAAGACACCAACCACCCCTGCCGCCCCACTCCCACCAACAGCCACCAACCACCCCCCCCCCCCCCATCCCTACCCACAGACACCCCCACCTCACCACCTAGCCTGGGGCCCC
>WNWK01026614.1:0-27174 GCA_009830355.1 Cherax destructor | reverse complement strand
TAGCCTGTCTTTCATAGGCTTGTGTCCTGGCAATGTCTTTCCTCCTGCGTGATGTAGGTCCTGTTGGGCATTTTCTTCCAAAACTAGCCTGTTTCATCACAGTTAAACACTTGTTGGGGTTTCAGATTTTCACTCTTTATGTAGTCCTGAAATTCCTGCACAAATTTTTCAGCAGAATGTTTGTCTGAACTTGCAGCCTCACCATGCCTTACAACACTGTGTATGCCACTACGCTTCTTAAATCTCTCAAACCAGCCTTTGCTGGCCCTAAATTCACTACCAGCAGCACTTGTTCCATGAGTTTTCTTCACAAGATCTTCATGCAAACGCCTTGCCTTCCACAAATAACAGACTCCACTACACTGTCTCCCACTATTGGTTTTTCTTTAATCCACAATAACAATAACTTTTCCATTTGTTCCATTATTGGTGACCTTTGTTTAAGTAGCACATTTACTCCTTTGGCAACATCAGCTTCCTTGATTTGTTCTTTCTTTGACAGGATGGTTGTAATTTTTTATTTGTTTTTCCCAAACATCCTGGCAAGTTCCAGCACCCGCATACCACTCTCATATTTCTCAATCACTTCTCTCTTAAATTCCATCATGTTTCTCACTCTCTTTGCCACAGGAACTTTACTAGGAACTTTCTTGGGAGCCATGGTTACTTATTTCGCAGTTGCACTGGCAAAAATCAATGGAAAACAAGCGAAATGTCTGGATGAATGAGCAGAAGCTTCCTTATACACCGGAGACACAGCCAAACTGAGCGCAAGCGCCCCAGCCGCGGTTGACGCGTTCCCACAGCCGCTAACCGGGAGCCCGTAAAACCGGCTAGCTAACAGGAACGCCTAACCAAGGGTTCACTGTAATAGCATCATATTGTCATGCCTCCTGACAGCAGGAATGAATTAATTGGATTTACATTATTTCTTCTGGGAAATATTGCTTCACTTTTAGGCGTTTCAACTTAAGGCCTAGCTCCTGGAACGGATTACGGCCGAAACTCAGGGTTCCACTGTATACTTTTCACTTAGCGATAATTCGTTTAATGATGTGATCTCAGGAATGGAACTCCGTCGCTAAGTGAGGAGAGGCTGTTTTACATTTGGTATTTTCCAGATTGGATTATTGTGAGGAGGTCTATAACAAGTTCTCTAAAACTTAAATACATAAAATACACCCATCCTCTTCATTCTTGAATGATTTTTGACTGTCATAGTACTCTGTCTTAATAAATGTTGTATGAAGAGATTTATTGATAAAATTGAATTAGTTGCTAGTGAGTAGTCCTTTGCTCTCCAAGTGTTTTATCCACTTCTCTCTAATATTTTCCAGTAATTTCATGACAATTCATGTCAGCAAGACAGGCCTGCAGTTCATGGGATCTTCCCAGTCACTTTTAATAATTATCAGCACTTTATGTGCCATTTTCCATTAGCCTGCTAGTGTGCCCTCACTCTTGTAGTGAAGGCCAGAGATGGGCTCCAGAGGCTAACTAGTATTTTGTTTGCACATTCAGTTAAGACTCAGCGATGCCTCACATACTTCTTTTGCTATCTTGTGACTATCCAATAGTTGCTTCTTCACCTACTGTTTACATAGTACTGTGTCTTCATTTGCAATTGTTTTCTGTTTGCATTTACATAATGGCACATGATAAACACTGCAACTTTTCATTTATTATCTTAAACATTTCCTCCTCTTATTCTCTGATCATCTTTGTCCTCATTTTTTGTAGTTTTTATGCTTGACATGCTTTTAACCTTAAACGGTCCAAACGTATATATACGTTTGCACGCCCAGTGCCCCGAATATTTAAAAAAAAAAAAAAAAATTATAGAAATAAAAGCACATTTTTTTAAGTGTTATAGGATAAAAAAAAATTTAGAGTCAGTAGTTACCGAGATATGAGGCGGTGAAGTTGGCACTGGATGCTCATCTGACAGCAACAGGAGTCCTGCCACTTGCAGAATTGTTGCCGATATACCTTTTTTCTCTTTTTTATTATTTTTATATAATTTTTATAATAATAATAATAATAATAATAGTTTATTTAGACATGGTACAATGATACATAGGTATAAATGAGGTGTACATGCCAAAAGCCCCTAATATGCTGTGCATTGCGGGCATTCTTAAGATTAAGTAATAGTAGACTACATGGTAAAAAATTATGGTTGATAATTTATAAAATAAGTATAATTGTGTATCTAAGTTGTATAATTTGAATGTAAGTTGAACATAATAATTTATTAATAGTAACAATGTAATTAATTGAGTGAGATAACAATTTAAAACAATTAGCTGCATTGCAATTACAGTTTATGTGGTCATTATAATGTAAATGTTATAGGAACAGTTAGCTTAGTATGTATTATTCATAACAGGTTTTTACATTTAAGTGATTAATCAGGTTTTTACATTTAAGTGATTATTTTACTTTCTTGGGAATGTTTGATATTATGCATTTAGGTTTGGGTGAGAAGGTGGTTTTTTAGCATCTTTTTGAATTGGGGTACAGGCAGGGTTTCTTTGGCAATGACAGGTAATGAATTCCAAATTTTCGTGCCTTTTATATGCATTGAGTTTTTACATAGTGTTAGATGGACACGGGGAACATCGAGGAGTGCTCTGTGTCTAGTGTTATGGTCATGTGTCCTGTTAAAATTGGTAAGGAGAAGTTTGAGTGGTGGGTTAATATTTGCATAGAGTGTTCTATGTATGTAATAGGCACAGTAGAAAGTATGGATGTCTTGTATGGTGAGTAAGTTTAGATTTTTGAATATTGGTGGAGTATGCTGTCTGGAATGTGAATTTGTTATCATTCTAACTGCTGCCTTTTGTTGTGTTATTAATGGTCTGAGATGAGTTATTGATGTTGAGCCCCATGCGCAGATTCCATAGGTGAGGTAGGGGTAGATGAGTGAGTGATATAGGATAAGGAGAGCTGGTTGTGAAACATAGTACCGTATCTTGGATAGTATTCCCACGGTCTTTGAGACTTTCTTGGAAATTTGTTGTATATGTGTGTGAAATTTTTGGCCACTGTCAAGATGGATTCCTAAGAATTTTCCCTCTGTGAGTTTTGTGATAGGGGACCCGTTTATCATTATGTTAAGTGGTACATTTGTAGCTCTGTTCCCAAACTGAATAAAATAGGTTTTATCAATATTGAGAGTAAGTTTGTTAGTCGTCATCCAGGTAGATATTTTCTGCAATTCAGTATTTACAGTGTTGGCTAGTATGTCTGGGCTTGGGTGAGAGATAATGTATGTAGTGTCATCTGCAAATAGTATGGGTTTGAGTAGTTGAGATGCATTTGGTAGGTCGTTAATGTAAATGAGAAAGAGAAGTGGGCCAAGAACACTTCCCTGTGGGACACCTACTGTAATAGTTTGCGTGGTAGAGCTAGCTCCATTTGTGTACATATATTGGTTTTTGTTGCTAAGGTATGATTTTAGGTAGTTGAGGGAGTGCCCTCTTATACCATAGTGTGATAATTTTAGGTGTAACAGATCATGGTCAACTGTATCAAAAGCTTTACGTAAATCAATGAAGATTCCCACTGGGATTTCTTTTTTCTCAAGAGCGGTGTAAATTATTTCTAGCATGTGTATAATGGCATCATTTGTATTTTTATTAGGCCTGAATCCAAATTGACAGTGGTTGAGTACGTTGTGGGAGGTGAGGTAGGAATATATTTGTCTATGAATTAATTTTTCAAAGATTTTGGAGAGAAGGGATAAGTTAGATATCGGCCTGTAGTTATTCAGGTCTGATTGATCTTCTCCTTTATGTATGGGGGTGACCCTTGCTATTTTGAGTATTGATGGGAAGGTAGAGGATTCGATGGATTTGTTAAAGAGTGTTGCAATAATTGGTGAGAGAACTTGAGAGGCTTTTTTGTATATAAAAGGCGGTAAGTTATTTAGGTCACCTGTCTTGTTTTTTAATGTGTTGATTATAAGTGAAACTTTTATTGGGTTGGTCGGGGCTAGGAATAGTGTGTTCGGATAGGTGCCAGTGAGATTGTCGTTAGGTGGAGTGTTTGAACTTGGGATTTTGCTTGCCAGCTTTTTTCCTATGGTGGAGAAGAAATCATTGAGTTTGTTTGCTGTATCAATAGGTGGGAGTAGGGGTTCATCTGTTTTTGTTAGCTTGATTGTTCTGTTTGTGGATATCTTTTTAGTTCCTAGAATTTCAGATAGGGTTTTCCAGGTCTTTTTTATATCACCTTTAAAGTTATGTAATCTGTTCTCATAGTAAAATTTTTTTGACCTTCTTATCAGGCTCGTTAGGTTTGATGAGTAACGTTTTGTTTGTTCTCTTGTTATTTGACCCATTCTGTACTGTTTTTCATATAGGTGTTTTATATTAATGGATTTGAGTATGCTGGGGGTTAGCCAGAGACTGTTTAATCATTTAGCTGTGATTTGTTTAGTTTTTTTAGGGCAATGCTTATGTTATGTTCTGATAATTACAATTTATAATAGTTCTTGTGATTTCATAGCCAATCTTTGTTCTGACACTATTAGGTACTGAAATTGTACTCAAATAAAAATAATAATGATAGTGCATAAAAATAATAATAATAATAATAATGAGAGTGCATAATAATAATAATAATAATAATAAAGTTCCCTTGAAGCATTATGTAAGATATGTGTTGCTGCCTTATCTCATCTGATCTCCACTAATGATGACTGGTGACATTTGATGAGGGGTGAGGGTAGTCTTATCCCTTCTTATCAGTCCAGTAATTACAGTGATGACATTTGACGAGCTTACACTGCTTCCCTTTATTTGTTACACAAACCTGTCTGTCTGTGTGTCTGTCTTCTGTCTGTCTTTCTGTCTGCCTGTGTGTTGTCTCCTTTCTGTCTGCTTGTCTCAGAGAGTAGCTCATGAACCAACTTGTATTATGCAGATCACAAGCACATTATATCACTTTGTCTTGATTTTTTTAGTTATCCTAGGTAATTTACACTATGTATAATTGTATTTACGTATGTGTTCCTGTGAGATAGAGATAGAGACAGAGACAGATACAGTGGACCCCTGCCTAATGAACACCCCGGAAATCGTACAATTATGTAAGTATAATATTATAAGTGCTTGTGGAAGTGTATTTTTGGGGGTCTGAAATAGACTAACCTACTTGACATTATTTCTTAAGAAAGTAAATTCGTTCGGTAATGGCACTTGAGCAGGCTTCTGGAATGAATTTTGTTCATTAGAGGGTGTGGTAGGTAAGTTTGGGGTGCCAGGTGTAAATGATAATGGGAGCCCTTTGATTGAACTTTGTATAGAAAGGGGTTTAGTTATAGGTAATACATATTTTAAGAAGAAGAGGATAAATAAGTATACAAGATATGATGTAGGGCGTAATGACAGTAGTTTGTTGGACTACGTATTGGTAGAAAAAAGACTGTTGAGTAGACTTCAGGATGTACATGTTTATAGAGGGGCCACAGATATACCAGATCACTTTTTAGTTATAGCTACAGTGGGAGTAAAAGGTAGATGGGATACAAGGAAAATAGAAGCAGTAAGTAAGAGAGAGGTGAAGGTTTATAAACTAAAAGAGGAGGCAGTTAGGGTAAGATATAAACAACTATTGGAGGATAGATGGGCTAGTGAGAGTGTAGGCAATGGTGTCGAAGATGTATGGGGTAGATTTAAAAATGTAGTGTTCGAGTGTTCAGCAAAAGTTTGTGGTTACAGGAAAGTGGGTGCGGGAGGGAAGAAGAGCGATTGGTGGAATGATGATGTAAAGAGAGTAGTAAGGAGAAAAGTTAGCATATGAGAGGTTTTTACAAGTAGAAGTGATGCAAGGAGGGAAGAGTATATGGAGAGAAAAAGAGAGGTTAAGAGAGTGGTGAAGCAATGTAAAAGAGAGCAAATGAGAGAGTGGGTGAGATGTTATCAACAAATTTTGTTGAAAATAAGAAAAGTTTTGGAGTGAGATTAATAAGTTGAGGAAGCCTAGGGAACAAATGGATTTGACAGTTAAAAATAGGAGAGGAGAGTTATTAAATGGAGAGTTAGAGGTATCGGGAAGATAGAGGGAATATTTTGAGGAGTTGTTAAATGTTGATGAAGACAGGGAAGCTGTGATTTCGTGTATAGGGCAAGGAGGAATAACATCTTGTAGGAGTGTGGAAGAGCCAGTTGTGAGTGGGGAAGTTCGTGAGGCAGTGGGTAGAATGAAAGGGGTAAGGCAGCTGGGATTGATGGGATAAAGATAGAAATGTTAAAAGCAGGTGGGGATATAGTTTTGAGTGGTTGGTGTTATTATTTAATAAATGTATGGAAGAGGGTAAGGTACCTAGGATTGGCAGAGAGCGTGTATTGTTCCTTTGTATAAAGGCAAAGGGGACAAAGAGAGTGCAAAAATTATAGGGGAATAATTCTGTTGAGTGTACCTGGTAAAGTGTATGGTAGAGTTATTATTGAAAGAATTAAGAGTAAGACAGAAAGCAGGATAGCGGATGAACAAGGGGGCTTTAGGAAAGGTAGGGGGTGTGTAGACCAAGTGTTTACAGTGAAACATATAGGAGAACAGTATTTGGATAAGGGTAAAGAGGTTTTTGTGGCATTTATGGATTTGGAAAAGGCATATGATAGGGTGGATAGGGGGGCAATGTGGCAGATGTTGCAGGTGTATGGAATAGGAGGTAGGTTACTGAAAGCAGTAAAGAGTTTTTATGAGGATAGTGAGGCTCATGTTAGAGTATGTAGGAGGGAGGGGAACAATTTCCCAGTAAAAGTGGGCCTTAGACAAGGATGTGTGATGTCACTGTGGTTGTTCAATATATTTATAGATGGGGTTGTAAGAGAAGTGAATGCGAAGGTCTTGGCAAGAGGTGTGGGGTTAAAAGATAAAGAATCAAATACAAAGTGGGAGTTGTCACAGTTGCTTTTTGCTGATGACACTGTGCTTTTGGGAGATTCTGAAGAGAAGTTGCAGAGGTTGGTGGATGAATTTGGTAGGGTGTGTAAAAGAAGAAAATTGAAGGTGAATATAGGAAAGAGTAAGGTGATGAGGATAACAAAAAGATTAGGTGACAAAAGATTGGATATCAGATTGGAGGGAGAGAGTATGGAGGAGGTGAATGTATTCAGATATTTGGGAGTGGACATATCAGCAGATGGGTATATGAAGGATGAGGTGAATCATAGAATTGATGAGGGGAAAAGGGTGAGTGGAGCACTTGAGTCTGTGGAGACAAAGAACTTTGTCCATGGAAGTAAAGAGGGAATGTATGAGAGTATAGTTATACCAACACACTTATATGGGTGTGAAGCATGGGTGATGAATGTTGCAACGAGGAGAAGGCTAGAGGCAGTGGAGATGTCATGTCTGAGGTCAATGTGTGGTGTGAATATAATGCAGAGAATTTGGAGTTTGGAAATTAGGAGGAGGTGCGGGATTACCAAAACTATTATCCAGAGAGCTGAGGAGGGGTTGTTGAGGTGGTTCGGACATGTAGAGAGAATGGAACGAGGCAGAATGACTTTGAGAGTGTATAAATCTGTAGTGGAGGGAAGGCGGGGTAGGGGTCGGCCTAGGAAAGGCTGGAGGGAGGGGGTAAAGGAGGTTTTGTGTGCGAGGGGCTTGGACTTCCAGCGAGCATGTGTGAGTGTATTTGATAGGAGTGAATGGAGACAAATGGTTTTGAATACTTGACGTGCTGTTGGAGTGTGAGCAAAGTAACATTTATGAAGGGATTCAGGGAAACGCAGGCCGGACTTGAGTCCTGGAGATGGGAAGTACAGTGTCTGCACTCTGGAAGGAGGGGTGTTAATGTTGCAGTTTTATAACTGTAGTGTAAAGCACCCTCTGGCAAGACAGTGATGGAGTGAATGATGATGAAAGTTTTTTTTTTGGGCCACCCTGCCTTGGTGGGAATCGGCCGATGTGTTAATAAAAAATAAAATAAAAATAGACGTGGGTCCACTGTAGATAGAGACAGACAGACAGACAGAGATAGACAGCCAATCAGGTACCCAGCTGACCAGCCAGGTGGCCAACCATCTGCTTGCCAGCCAGGTGGCCAGGCAGGCAGGCAGCCAGCTGGCCTGCCAGCCTGCCAACATCACTTTCCACTTCAAAGGGGGAGTGTTAATATGACATGACATCAGTGAATCCTTGGTGTTTGCCACAGTGTTTGCTCTAGCTGGCGCTCAATTTAACTGGTGCTCCCACAAGGTACTAAGTGGTCCCAGATTTTTTTAATATGGCTCACACCGAGTGTTAAGACCCATTCTATGCTGACTAGGCATAAAACGTAAATATACGTTTGGGGCAGTAGCAGTACTAACGTATATATACGTTTGGACTGTTTAAGGGTTAAAAATGTAAAGAAATGATTGAGTGTTGCCTCTTTATTTTCGCTATTCTGTTTTCACAGTATCTTCCCTCACCTCTCCTTAGCTTTGTATTCATTCTGTTTTGTTTATATTTTAGACAAGTGACTTTTGTTGGCACATTTCCAGTCTTTTCTTATATGTTTATGATGCAGCAAAACCCTTAACCCTTTCAGGGTTTTTGACGTACTAGTACGGCTTACGCACCAGGGCGTTTGACGTACTAGTACGCCTAAATTCTAGCACCCTCAAATCAAGCAGAAACAGGCTGGTAGGCCTAGATGTGAGAGAATGGGTCTGTGCGGTCAGTGTGCGCAGTATAAAAAAAATCCTGCACCACACAGTGCATAATGAGAAAAAAAAAACTCTGACCGTGTTTTTTGTATAAAACAGCGACTTTGCAGTCTATTTTCGTATGGTATTTATGCTTATATTCTCGTTTTGTTAGTCTCATTTGATAGAATGGATGATATATTACAGAAATAGAGATAATTTTGACTGGTTTCACGATGACAAGTACCTTGAAACTGAGCGCAAAGTAGCAAAATGTTCGATTTTGTCCGATGTTCAAGAGTAAATAAATCACACCATGCGTGCAATACACATCTCCTGGTGAGTCTAATATTCTTTCACAAGTGAGCTGATATTATTTATATCATTTTTACAATGATGCAGTTGTATACATAACAGTAAATCCTCTATTTTTTGTGAGAATAAAAATTCAAAATGGAAAGAAAAAGTAATGCAATAGGAGCCTGGAGACGTGACTAATGAACAGATAAAATGTTATTTTAGTGCCAGGAATGTCTGTCTTGTTTATTCTGGACCCTATTTTGAAATTGGCATCTTTTGAAATTTGTGTGAAATTGGCAATATTGTCAATTTCTGACCGCTTTATTGGGTAGTTGAAATCTTTAAATTGATGGTTTCTTGTACTCAATCGATAGAACAAATGGAATTCTACAATAATAGCTATGATTTTCGTAGACTGAGACATTGGAATTGGACGAAAATTGGGCTCAAAATGGGCGAAATCGCCGATGCGTAAATATTTTCGATACCGCTAATTTTGCGAGAGCATAATTCCGTTAGTTTTTCACCAAATTTCATACTTTTGGTGGCGTTATGATCGGAAAGAGATGCTCTATCATTTCATAAGAAAAAATATTTTTTTTTTTCCGAAAATGTTTCGACCCTGAGAGAGAGTTAAGAATCGAGGTCTTGACCCTGAAAGGGTTAAAATTTAGCAACTTAGGACAGACTTTTCAGTCATACATTGATCTGTCATATATTAATCTGTTATATATTGATCTGTCATATATTGATCTGTCATACATTGATCTGTCATACATTGATCTGTCATACATTGATCAATCATTCATTGATCTGTCATACAATGATTTTGTTGTATTGGCTTTGACATTAACAGTGATGTGCTGTAGTATTTTTATTATTATTGAAATATTGTGATTGTTTTAACTCTTGCATCTTTACCACACTTAGGATAATGGCATTGTGCTTGTTATTTAAATTTAATGTTAATGCTGTCATGAGACTTGCGGTAGGTAATACTTATATATATATTGTATTAGTGTTGTAATGTACATTTTACATTGTAAGAGCAGCATCTCTAGCATTTGTCTTTCTCACTTAACTTTTCACATTGCATCTTCTCTTGCACCTTTCTCATATAGGGCGACGAACTGGAAACAAGGTCAGAATAATTATTTACAAACTTTCTCATCCCATATTCTGAAGTGTGTAAATGTAACCAGTTATTCAAGAAATACTTATAATTTATATCTTTAGAGGGTTTTTCTGTAAAACTGTTTTGTTGATAGGTGCTTTCTGCACCTAGTGCACACCTGGAGTGAGTCATGCCTCAGTCACTTATAAACTCCTTCCATGGAATGAAAGAACTGAGAGGGGCCTTACCAAATACCTCTAGGTGGAGTGTTGCTATGATGATGATGGTGGTGGTGTGGTGGATTGATCTTGCGGATAGCAGACTACTGCTGGAGTACTTGTGAGAGAGTAGGTACCTGCAGTATTGGAGTGGCACATGATCTGGCCTGGGAGACAGACTTCAAAACAAGACAAGTGAGAGAGAGCCCAAAGCAGCAGTAACCTCTCCATCACACACCACAGAAGAAATTGATAAAGGTATTCGTCCCTCCCCCAAAAAAGCTAGGAGGAGGCCCTGGGAGAAGATCCATGAACCAGGGGTGGAGGTTAGGCATAGTGCCAAGTGAGTGGCACCTGGCAGGAAGCCAAAAGATGAGGGATGGCTGCTAATGGAAGTGGGTGCCAAAACCAGGTACATGGTACCTCGACTTACGATGTTATCATCTTACGTTATATTCGATAACCGATATTTATAACGTAAGAAATTTGAATACGACTTACGATGTTTGATTCGTCTAACGACATTCGTACCGGACGTGTCCGCGGGCGCCCAGCTGACGCGCACTCCAGGAGCGTCAGTGCTATTGTTTACAAGCGGGCGACCACCCACCCCACCCACGCATTCATACCAGTATATTGTCATTATTCCACTGTTTTAGTGCTTGCAACTGCTAAATAAGCTACCGGGGGCCCAAAGGGAAAGCCCCTAGTGCTAAGCCTGTGGTAAAGAATGTGCAGGGGTGAAGCATTTATGCAGGGAGTGTAGCATTTATGCAGGGAGTGTAGCAGGCATGCAGGGAGTGTAGCAGGCATGCAGGGAGTGTAGCAAAGATGCAGAGAGTGTAGCAGGATGCAGGGAGTGTAGCAGGCATGCAGGGAGTGTAGCAGGGATGCAGGGAGTGTAGCAAGGATGCAGGGAGTGTAGCAGGGATGCAGGGAGTGTGAAAGGATGCAGGGAGTGTAGCAAGGATGCAGGGAGTGTAGCAAGGATGCAGGGAGTGTAGCAGGATGCAGGGAGTGTAGAGGGATGCAGGGAGTGTAGCAAGGATGCAGGGAGTGTAGCAAGGATGCAGGGAGTGTAGCAAGGATGCAGGGAGTGTAGTAGACATGCAGGGAGTGTAGCATTCATGCAGGGAGTGTAGCAAAGATGCAGGGGTGTAGCAAGGATGCAGGGAGTGTAAGGATGCAGGGAGTGTAGTAGGCATGCAGGAGTGTAGCATTCATGCAGGGAGTGTGCATTCATGCAGGGAGTGTAGCATTCATGCAGGGAGTGTAGCATTCATGCAGGAGTGTAGCATTCAAAGAAAAGGCCAGTAACCCCAGAAAAGAACTTGGTACCTGCAGTGTTAATGGAAGGGGATTCCCCTTCCCAAACACTAGCATACTACTCCACCTTCTCCCCTCCTCCGTCCTCCAAAATCAACAACTCTTCAATAAATGTAAGTGACATGTTATTGTTCAATATTTACATGTGTATTTAGGTATTCTTTATTAAATTCTTTATTATTTAATGTCAAAAGTTCTAAAAATATTTTATTTAACTACTTTTGGAAGTCTTGGACGGATTAAATTTATTTCCATTATTTCTTATGGGGAAAATTTATTCGAGTAACGATTGTTTCGCCTTAAGATATGCCTTCTCTGACGGATTAATATCGTAAGTCGAGGTACCACTGTACTTGCAATGGCCCGAGACCTGAGCACATACAGAAGACTTATGAAGTACCTTGTACACCAAGCAGGAGAGGAAAAAACAAAGGGAAAGTAGTCAAGGAAGAGCCTTCAATCCCAGAGCAGCAGCCAGCAAGCCCTGTGCCCAGGAACAAGCATTGAGGAAACTGACACAAGGAGCAGAGAGAGGAGAGGCAACACTTAGGAGGACCAAAGTGCAGGGCACAATATGGGTGGAAAAGAAAACTCGGTGATCACTTCATGAACAACATTGAAGAAATGATGAGGCTACAGAAAGGGCACTAAATTCATAGAGGAACAAGGCCAAAGTACAGTGCAACACGAAGCTCCAGTGACAACATAGGAATGCCAGGCAGCTATGCCTGAACCAGTGCTGATGAATGGTGGTGTAAAGTGGTCTTGAGGTGTGTAATGGACACTACTGGGACCTGAGAGATGACTAGATATGAATGGTGCATGACTTTCCAGGTGGGCCCTCTTGGACCCCTTAACAGAAATAAAACACTGAAGGCTTTTCCTGTTTACTTACATTATGCAACATGATTGTAAATAATTTATTATTATTTAAATTATATTCCTGGTGAGATATGAAAAATTAATCATTTATATTATTGCTTCAGAGTATGGGGTATTAGTGTAAATAATGTCGTTTATTCCAGTAATGGAACTATAAAAATATTTTTGTTATAATTCTGTGTGTTACCATTTCCACAAATTGCAGAGGCTGATTTCTCATATATGGTATTGTTCAATTTTTATATCAAAAGTAAAGTTGAATCACTGAACTTGGGGACTTCCAAATTCGTGTACAGTGCATTGATTATCCAGCATTTTATTAAGGGATCTCTAGTGAATATCTTTGATACATCGTGGTGCCCAGTTTGTTTTGTATTAACACATGATCACTAAATTAAAAAACAAAGATAGTGTTTCACTCTTAATGTCCTCAGTGAATTTCCTATGAGCAACACACACACACACACACACACACACACACACACACACACACACACACACACACACCACACCCCACACACACACACACACACACACACACACACACACACACACACACACAAAACACACACACACACACACACACACCACACACACACACACACACACACACACACACACACACACACACACACACACACACACACACACACACACACACACACACACACCAAACCACCACACACACACACACACACACACACACACACACACACACACACACACACACACACACACACACAACCACCAAACCACACACACACACACACACACACACACACACACACACACACACACACACACACACACACACACACACACACACACACACACACACACACACACACACACACACACACACACACACACACACACACACACACACACACACACACACACACACACACAGTGGTGAGGATCACAGTGGGCGCCGACGGCGGTGTACCCAGGGGTCAGTCCTAGGACCAGTGTTATTCCTGGTATATGTAAATGACATGACGGACGGGATAGACCAGAATGTCTCTATTCGGGATGATGTGAAAATAATGAAGAACACATCAAGAGGACCAGGCAGGGCTGAAAAGACCTGGAAAGCTCGACATCTGGCTAGCAGATGGCTTCCGAAATCCTCCACAAAGTCTGAGGATCGGAGAAGGGCAAAGAAGACCGCTGACAGAGTACAAGCTCGGACAAAGGCACAAACCCGGCAAAGGAGAAAGACCTTGGAGTGGATAACGCCAACACGCCCTCCGGAGGCACACATCCCAGAAAACCCGGCAGCATATGGGCGTCTGGCAAACCTTAGATTAGCGTTCCGTTACCTTAACAAGGAATCGTTCAAGACACTGTATACCGGGACGCAGCCCATATAGAATATGCAGCACCAGTCTGGAACCCACACCTGGTCAAGTACGTAAGGAAACTGGAGAAAGTGAAAGGTTTGGCGAAAGGTTAGTTCGTCAGGGTCTGTCTTATGAAGAAAGATTGAGGGAAAAGGACTAACAACACTGGAGGAAAGAAGGGTCAAGGAGACATGATAACGAATACAAAATACTGGGGGAATTGACAAGGTAGATAAAGGTTGTTTCAGAGAGGGAACACAGAAACAAGGGGACAAAGGAAGCCAAGACCAGATGAGTCAAAGGGGAGTCGAGTTTCTTCAGCCAAGGAGTCAGGAAGTGGAATGGACTAGAGAAAGAATAGTGGAGGCAGGAACCATACATAGTTTTAAGCGAGGTTGATAAAGCTCATGGAGCAGGGAGGCAAGACGTAGCAGACAGCAAGAGGCGGGGCCAGGAGTTACGGGTGATTTCAATCACAAGGAGATTGACTGGGAAAACCTGGAGCCACATTGGGGTCCCAAAACATGGAGAGCAAAGATGATGGATGTAGTACTGGAAAACCTCATGCAGCAACATGTTAGGGACACTACCAGAGAGGGAGGTGAAGGAACCAGCAAAGGACCCGTATTCACCTTGATAGTTCCGGACTTGAGAATACATTAAAGGCCCCCAGATTAGTGATCATGTGGTTCTGAGCTTTGAATACATAGTAGAGTTAAAAGTGGAGAGGGTAACAGGAGTAGAATGGGAAAAGCCAAACTACGAAAGGGGGAACTACACAATCATGAAGAACTTCTTGCAAAAAGGTTCATTGGGAAAGAGAAAATTTGGGAGGAAAATCAGTAAACGAAATGATGGAATACATGACAACAAAATGCAAGGAGACAGAGAAGAGGTTTGTTCCCAAGGGCAACAGAAATATTGGGAAACCAAACACCTTGGTTACCCAAAAAAGGTGTAGGGAGGCAAAAACTGTGTGCTAGAGAATGCGACAGAAGACAAAACCCAAGATAAAGAGATTAGTCAAGAGTCAGAAATGAATATACAGATAAGGGGGGGGACCCACTACAAAAAATAATTTAGCATCGAAAGTCAAGTCTGACCTCGCGTTGATCCACATCAGGAGGGAAACAACAGTCAGGACCAGGAATCAGGTTGGAGGAAGAATGGGAGTCAAAGAAAACCTGGGAGGGCTCAACAGGATTTAAAGTATTTAAGGGAGACAGAAAGGACTCTGGGAAGTAGAATTGGGGGTACCAAAAGGGATATACCAAAGTGCTGGTTGTACACACAACCAAGGAGGAGGTGAAGAAGCTATAAGTGACCTTGATACCTCAAAGGCCTACCAACAACACCTCCATGGGTCCTTAAAGAGGGAGCAGAGAACAGTGTGTGTTACAAAACAACTTCAACACGACAACCACCACAGTTTCAGGAAGGGAAATTCTGGTCACAAACCTACGGTTTTTTTGACAAGGTAACGAAGTAAGACACGGGAGGGGGGCAGTTGCATTTTCTTTGAACTGCAAAAGGGCCTTGATAAGTTCCTCAAAGAGATTAGTGCAAAAGCTAGAGGATCAGGCATGATAAAGGAAAGGCTCGCAATGGATCAGAGATTACCTGACGGAGGCAACGAGTCATGGTACGTGACAAGGTGTCATAGTGGGCACCTGTGACGAGCGGGGTTCCACAGGGGTCAGCCCTAGGACCAGTGCTGTTTTTGGTATGTGTGAATGACATGGCAGAAGGTTTAGACTCAGAAGTGTCCCTGTTTGCAGATGATGTGAAGTTAATGAGGAGAATTAAATCGGATGAGGATCAGGCCGGGCTAGAAAGAGACCTGGACAGGCTGCAAGCCTGGTCCAACAAATGGCTCCTTGACTTTAACCCCGTTAAATTCAAAGTCATTAAGATCGGGGAAGGGCAAAGAAGATCGCAAACAGGGTATAGGCTAGGTGGCCAAAGACTGCAAACCTCACTCAAGTAAAAGGATCTTGGGATGAGTATAATACCGAGCACATCTCCTGAGGCGCACATCAACCAGATAACTACTACAGCATATGGGCGCCTGGCAAATCTAAGAATAGTGTTCTGATACCTCAGAAAGGAATTGTTCAAGACTGTACATTGTGTACATTGTGGAATATTCAGCACCAGTTTGAAACCCACACCTGGTCAAGCAGGTCAAGAAATTAGACAAAGTGCAAAGACTATGTCTGAGAGCTAAGGGGAATGTCCTATGAAGAAAGATTGAGGGAAATCGGATTGATGACACTGGAGGACAGGAAGCATGATAACGACATATAAAATACTGCGAGGAATTAATAATGTGGACAGAGAGAGGGTGTTCCAGAGATGGGACACAGAAACAAGGGGTCACAATTGGAAGTTGAAGACTCAGATGAGTCAAAGGGATATTAGGAAGTACAGTAGACCGTCATTTAGCATGAATTTATGTGGAACGCTTTGGGTATTGCACGATTGAAGAATTGCGGCATATTTTTATCTAACTCTACGTAAAATTAACTTTACACGGTTTGCGGGAGGGGAAAATTTTTTGAACGCGCGGTCGTCCGAGTTGGGTTACACCATTGAGTCAGTGGGGGAGACAAACTGCTATCCCCCGCCACTTTCACCCACCCACACCACCCTCCCAGCCTTCAGTTTGGTTCATACGTATGCAGGATGACAATACTCAGGAAGCTCGCTGTGTTTACTTACATACATTTTCTTAATTTCAATCATGGCACCCAGTAAGCATACAAGTGTTCCTGCAAGTGACTGACTTAGTGAATGGCTTGACTTACTGAATGGCTTTGACTGACTTACTGAATGACTTGTCTGACTTACTGAATGACTTGTCTGACTTACTGAAGGACTTGTCTGACTTACTGAATGGCTTGACTGACTTACTGAATGGCTTGACTGACTTACTGAATGGCTTGACTGACTTACTGAATGGCTTGACTGACTTACTGAATGGCTTGACTGACTTACTGAATGGCTTGACTGACTTACTGAATGGCTTGACTGACTTACTGAATGGCTTGACTGACTTACTGAATGACTTGACTGACTTACTGAACAGCTTGACAGACTTACTTGACTGACTTACTGAATGGCTTGACTGACTTACTGAATGGCTTGACTGACATACTGAATGACTTAAAGTTAGACACTCAGTACAACCATTGACTTCAGTACCAGAACCTCTACCATCCACCTCAGTTCAGTAGGGCCACAGCATAACTCATTCTCTTCACAATCATTCACAAACACCAGCACCCACAATTTAAGGTAAGAAATACTATTATTTCTGTTACATTTGTAGTCTTAAGCAGTACAAATAACATAGTACATCACGATAATGAACTACAATTACATATTCACTTTTATTTTTGTAAGATCTGTTGGTCTAAAAAAAAGTTGTTTGGCCTTTTGGGGGCTCCCAGGAACGTAACCCATATTTTTCCCATAAGTTCTTCAGTTCATCTAACACGATTTTACCTAACACAGCATTTTCAGGAACGTAACTATCGTGTTAACCCTTTGACTGTCACAACCCCCCCAATCCTGAGTGCTCTCCTGTTATCGCAAAATATTCGAAAAAAAAAAAATATTTTTCTTATCAAAATGTTAAGATTATTTTCTGATTGTTTTTATCCTAAATTTTTTTTTTTGCAATCAATACTTACGGAGATATGGAGGCATAAAGTTAGCAGAAAATGAGCCGTGTATGGCAACAGTGGCGCATGCCGCTCACCGGTACACTTATATTTACTCCCATTCGAAGGTTTCTTGTATTTTCCAATATTTTTTTTTTCCAAGTAACTTATATGGCCTGTGAGACCAAAGTAAGGTGCTGTGTACATATATACACTTGTATGCAACACAATAACTGCACAAACATTATTATCATTATATTGTTTACAGAACTTGTTTACACAAACCAACAATGCAAAAAAATTTTTATTACTATTGTTCTATAATATATATACACATATATAATGACTGGACACTTTCCATCAACTTCCCTTAGCACTTGAAGCTGTGTGTGTGTGTGTGTGTGTGGGTGTGTGTGGACATCTAAATTTGCTGAGTCAGGGTAAAGCAGCTGTCAAAATGACATATACCATTACTCACCACCCTCACTGCTGTCAACCTGTCAACACAAAAGGGGACCCATGTCTTCTTCCCCACAACCTCCTTCCTAGCTTCCTTTCTTCCTTCATTCCTTCCTTCCTTTCTTTCTTATTTCCTTCCTTCCTCTCATCTCTGCCTTCCTTCCTCTCATCTCTTCCTTCCTGCCTTTCTTCCTTCATTCCTTCCTTTTTTTCTTCCTTCCTTTCTTACTTCTTTTGTTCCTTCCTTCCTCTCATCTCTCCTTCCTTTCTTTCTTCTTTCCTTCCTTTCCTCCTTCCTTCCTTCTTCTTTCCTTCTTTCCTTCCTTCTTTCCTTCCTTCCTCTCATCTCTTCTTTCCTTCCTTTCATCTCTTCTTTCCTTCCTTCCTTCCTCTCATCTCTTCTTTCCTTCCTTCCTTCCTTCCTCTCATCTCTTCTTTCCTTCCTTCCTTCCTCTCATCTCTTCTTTCCTTCCTTCCTTCCTTCCTCTCATCTCTTCTTTCCTTCCTTCCTTCCTTCCTCTCATCTCTTCTTTCCTTCCTTCCTTCCTTCCTCTCATCTCTTCTTTCCTTCCTTCCTAACTCTCATCTCTTCTTTCCTTCCTTCCTAACTCTCATCTCTTCTTTCCTTCGTTACTTTCTTTCTTTCTTCCTTCCTTCTGGTATCCTAGGCATTGCTTTCGGTCACAAACTCCTCAAAACCATGAAATTCATCTTCAGAGACACTTCCATCTGTGTTAGAGCTATCACTGGGGAAGAGAAGAGTCCCAGATTTGCCGGGGAGTCTGGTATTTCTTACCGCTAGGCATGCTGAACATGGACTACTGAAATGGCTTTCCCACAATGCACCACTGGCTGCCTGATTTTTTTTTATACTGCACACACTGACCACACAGACCCATTCTCTCACATGTGGGCCTACCAGCTTTCTCCCACTTAATTTGAGGCCTCTAGAATTTATGCGTATTAATACATCCGAAACAGTGGCTCGTAAGACGTATATATACGACCGAAACAGTCAAAGGGTTAAATGACGGTCTACTGTATTTTTCAGTCATAGAGTTGTCAGGAAGTAGAATAGTGTGGCAAGTGACATTGTGGAGGTAGGAACCATACGTAGTTTTAAGATGAGGTTTGATAAAGCTCATAAGCATGGAGAGAGAAGACCTAGTAGTGATCAGTGAAGAGGCGGGGCCATGAGCTATGACTCGAACCCTGCAACCACGAATAGGTGAGTACTCTCACTCACTCACACTCTCACTCATACTCTCTCACTCATACTCTCGCTTACACACACACACTACAATACCACTTAATGATCTACCACTTAATGATCTACCACACACTACAGTACCACTTAATGATCTACCACACACTACAGTACCACTTAATGATCTACCACTCACACTACAGTACCACTTAATTATCTACATGGTACTAACCCAATAATTTATATAGGTTATGAAACAATACAAGCTTGGTTGTATTACATGGTTGTACAACCATAAACTGTAGGTTATTTGTATAGCATTTGTTCCTGCATCTTGGTTGTAGCAGCCAGGATGGTGAATGTATTTTGTTTGGGTGAGGGAACCTTGGTGGGTGTTCTCTTAAAACATGTATACTACTAGCACCTAACTTTAAGGTCTTTCTTACAGCCTCTACCTCTTTATTGAACATTATATGTCATGTGTTTCATTGTGCCTAAATATTCACACTTATGTATTTTATTGTATCTAAATGTTGACCATTATAATATTTTGTTTCTAAACGTTCACTGTTATGTGCTTTATTGCATCAAAATATTCACTGTTGTTATGTGTTTTCTAGTTTCTGAAAGTTCACTGTTATTATGTGTTTTATTTCATCTAAAAGTTCAGTTATTATGTGTTTACTGTGTCTAAAAGTTTATTGCGTCTATAAATTCAGTTGTGTGTTTATTACGTCTAAAAGTTCACTGTTATTATGTGACATTTTTATTTTTGTTATTTTTTGTATGCTCTTGATTGTGTGCAGTTTATTACTGTATGATTTAAATATTTTATTAACACAAAGTGTCTATGATATGTTGCAGTGCAAGTGACTGCAATATACCCTGAGGATGACCCTTGTCTATCACACACTCTTATTCTCTCCTCTGCACTATAAATTTGTTTGTATAAATTTGTATGAGCATGTGCATCAGTTTGAGTTATGCACACTGTTACTTTAGCTGGCTTTGTATGGTAATGTACATTCATGTTTTATGCTTACTAACCTTTGTATGTCTTCTCTTTTTTGTCTGTCAGGAGGTGATGGAGCTGGCGAAGTCACCCAAGTCACCCAAGGTATTAATTCTAATAATGTTCCTCTGGATTCAGTTTTTTCAATGATTACTCCCCCATATACAGTAACTTAAACCAGTTTGTCTTATACTATTTATGTTAGCTTAAGTTAACTTGTTCTCAGTTAATAAATTCTAGCATACAGAGGTTGGTGGATGAGTTTGGTAGGGTATGTAAAAGTAGGAAATTAAAAGTGAATATAGGAAAGAGTAAGGTGATGAAGATAACAAAAAAATTAGATAACGGAAGATTGGATATAAGATTGGAGGGAGAGAGTATGGAGGAGGTGAATGTGTTCAGATAGTTGGGAGTGGATGTGTCAGCAGATGGGTATATGAAGGATGAGGTGAATCAGAGAATTAACGAGGGGAAAAAGGTGAGTGGTGCACTGAGGAGCTTGTGGAGACAGAGAACTTTATCCATGAAAGCAAAGAGGGAATGTATGAGAGTATAGTTATACCAACACTCTTGTATGGGTGTGAGACATGGGTTGTGAATGTTGCAACAAGAAGGCTGGAGGCAGTGGAGATGTCATGTCTGAGGGCAATGTGTGGTGTGAATATAATGCAGAGAATCCATAGTTTGGAGATTAGGAGGAGATGTGGGATTACCAAAACTATTATCCAGAGAGCTGAGGAGGGGTTGTTGAGATGGTTTGGACATATAGAGAGGATGGAACAAAATACAATGACTTCGAGAGTGTATAAATCTGTAGTGGAGGGAAGGCGGGGTATGGGTCGGCCTAGAAAAGGTTGGAGGGAGGGGGTAAAGGAGGTTTTGTGTGCGAGGGGCTTGGACTTCCAACAAGCGTGCGTGATCGTGTTAGATAGGAGTGAATGGAGACAAATGGTTTTTAATGACTTGACGTGCTGTTGGAGTGTAGGCAAGGTAACATTTATGAAGGGTTTCAGGGAAACCGGCAGGCTGGACTTGATTCCTGGAGATGGGAAGTACAGTGCCGGCACTCTGAAGGAGGGGTGTTAATGTTTCAGTTTTGTAGCTGTAGTGTAAGCACGCCTCTGGCAAGACAGTGATGGAGTGAATGATGATGAAAGTTTTTCTTTGTCGGGCCACCCTGAGAGACCGTAATTTTTTATTAAAATAGCGACTTTGTAGTGCTTTGTCGTATGTTTTTTTTATAGTTGTATTTGCGATTTCTTGGTCTCATTTGATAGAATGGAAGATATATTGAAGAAATAGAGATGATTTTGATTGGTTTTAGTACTGGAAAGGGCTTGAAACTGAGCTCAAAGTAGCGGAAATGTTAAATTTTGGCCAATGTTAAAGAGTAAACAAATGACCTCACACGTCTAATATGCACCAGCTGGTGGGTCTAATATATGTTCACAAATGTGGTGATATTATTTGTACAATTATTACAATATTGCATAACAGTAAATCTTCCATTTTTTGGTTTGAATAAAAATTCATTGTGAATAAAAAATCAAAATGGAATTCATTTGTAAAGCCTGAAAATGTAACTAATGAACAGAGGAAATGTTAGTTTAGTGCCAGGAATGCCTGCATTGTTAATTCTGGACCCTATTTTGAAATTAGAATATTTTGAACTTTGTGTTAAATTGGCCAAATTACCAATTTCCGATCACTTTATTTTGTAGTTGAAACAGTTGACTGGGCGATTTCTTGTGCTCAGTCAATAGAATAGAAGTAATACAGTGGTCCCTCGGTTTTCGCCGAAAATTCGTTCCAGAATGCTGCTCAAGTGCCATTACCGAACGAATTTACTTCCTTAAGAAATAATGTCACGTAGGTTAGTCTATTTCAGACCCCCAAAAATACACTTGCAACAGCACTTACGAAAATACACTTACATAAATGTTCGAGTTTGGAGATGCACGAAAACCGAGGGACCACTGTACTAGCGAAATAGCTAAGAATTTGGTCGCCTTGAATAATGTGTAATTGGCCTAAAATCGGAGTCAAAGTTGGCAAAATCGTCAATGCATAAATATCGCTGATGCATCAAAATTCCCGAGAGCATAACTTCATCAATTTTCCATCAAATTTTGTACTTTTTGTTTTATTACCTTCAGAAAAAGATTCTCTACCATTTCATAAAAAAATTTAAAAAAAAATTGAAAACTTTTGGACCCTGGCTGTCACACTTAAGATTTGGCCCCTGGACCCTTTTGAAAGGGTTAACGACGGAGTTCCGTTCCTAAGACCACGTTGGTAAATGAATTTGTTGCTAAGTGAGAAGCATACTATAATGGTAGTGGGTTTGTGTCAACCACTCACTGCCGTCGGGTGAAGAAGTCACACGTGTTTGAGCTTTATCAAATTTGGGAACAGAGCACAGAAAATCGGCGTGTGCAAATCTTAAAGTGCATATACGCATTTAAACCCCACATACAGGCGTATGATAGGGTAGATAGGGGGGCAATGTGGCAGATGTTGCAGGTGTATGGAATAGGAGGAAGGTTACTGAAAGCAGTGAAGAGTTTTTATGAGGATAGTGAGGCTCAGGTTAGAGTGTGTAGGAGGGAAGGGAACTATTTCCCAGTAAAAGTGGGCCTTAGACAAGGATGTGTGATGTCACCGTGGTTGTTCAATATATTTATAGATGGGGTTGTAAGAGAAGTGAATGCGAGGGTCTTGGCAAGAGGTGTTGGGCTAAAAGATAAAGAAGCAAATACAAAGTGGGAGTTGTCACAGTTGCTTTTTGCTGATGACACTGTGCTTTTGGGAGATTCTGAAGAGAAGTTGCAGAGGTTGGTGGATGAATTTGGTAGGGTGTGTAAAAGAAGAAATTGAAAGTGAATATAGGAAAGAGTAAGGTGATGAGGATAACAAAAAGAATAGGTGACGAAAGATTGGATATCAGATTGGAGGGAGAGAGTATGGAGGAGGTGAATGTATTCAGATATTTGGGAGTGGACATGTGCGGATGGGTCTATGAAGGATGAGGTGAATCATAGAATTGATGAGGGGAAAAGGGTGAGTGGAGCACTTAAAAGTCTGTGGAGACAAAGAACCTTGTCCATTGAAGTAAAGAGGGAATGTATGAGAGTATAGTTATACCAACGCTCATATATGGGTGTGAAGCATGGGTGATGAATGTTGCAACGAGGAGAAGGCTGGAGGCAGTGGAGATGTCATGTCTGAGGTCAATGTGTGGTGTGAATATAATGCAGAGAATTCGAGTTTGGAAATTAGGAGGAGGTGCGGGATTACCAAAACGATTGTCCAGAGAGCTGAGGAGGGGTTTTGAGGTGGTTTGGACATGTAGAGAGAATGGAACGAGACAGAGTGACTCGAGAGTGTATAAATCTGAGTGGAGGGAAGGCGGGGTAGGGGTCGGCCTAGGAAAGGTTGGAGGGAGGGGTAAGGAAGTTTTGTGTGCGAGGGGCTTGACTCCAGCAAGCATGTGTAGCGATTTGATAGGAGTGAATGGAGGCATATGGTTTTAATACTTGACGTGCTGTTGGAGTGTGAGCAAAGTAACATTTATGAAGGGATTCAGGGAAACCGGCAGGCCGGACTTGAGTTCTGGAGATGGGAAGTACAGTGCCGGCACTCTGAAGGAGGGTGTTAATGTTGCGTTTATAACTGTAGTGTAAAGCACCCTCTGGCAAGACAGTGATGGAGTGAATGATGATGAAAGTTTTCTTTTGGCCACCCTGCCTTGTGGAATCGGCCGATGTTAATAAAAAAAAAAAATACAGGAAATATCAGTGATCACTGAAGAGAAAAATATAGATTATAGTGTCAAGTGTAGAGTGCCGGCCTCAGAATAACGGCTGTTACTGGATGTTACCATATAGGAAATGGTTTATGACTAGCAGTGAAACTAGATCATTGAGGGGAAATAATTAAGATAAGGGACTAGCATATTTTCTAAGAACAGAAAAGTAAAGAAAAAAAAGACGATTGCTAAAACAGCAGGAAAAAAATAAGATATAAATATTAGAAATAAGAGTAGAAGGGGAGCAGGTGGAACTAGGCCTAAAGGTGTTTCCACACAGTGGGTCATGTTGTATACTGAAGAATTGTTACTCATCTCATCATAAGTAATATAGCGAGTGACGAGGTATTGATGTTCAGTGAATATAGTGATCTTAAATTGTGGATTACAACAATCTGACAAATTCCCAATACACAGTGTATAATATATGAAATGTACATATGGTGAACAGCACCAGCGAATTATTGCCAGAGGTCAACAGAGAAGTGGAAATAAACAATCAGATGAACATTGAACTATCGTATAAGTAATATAACAAGGGATAAGGATATGAATGGGCAGTGATATAATGAACTGAAATTGGGGCAAAGAGTATTCTTAATTAATCCCCAGTGCATAGTTTACAATATATGGCGTAATTATATGGGAACAAATTACGATGAGTGGCACTAGCGAATTATAGCCAGTTGTCGACAGAGAAGTGGAAATAAACAACTAGATGGGTATTAAACTGTAGCATAAGTAATAAAACAAGTGATAGGGGCATAGATGTGCAGGAATAAGCCAAATGACCTTACCATGTGAAATGTCTCTCCCTGAACCTCTTATCACCGATCCCCTCCCACCCATTGTGAAGGGCTTTCCCCCCCCACACCCACTTGGGAAAGACACAAAATCAGTAAATATAGGCAGTCTGAACATTTGCAGATAATATGAAAAAGGTATGTGCCTATATGGCAGAGCTTGCTGGAATAAACACAACAGAAAATGTGCCAACATGTTGAGAAAGGGAAAGTGTCGTTTCACGAAGAGTGCAGGTACTTCCACCCAGTGATGTGCAAAGCTTCAACACAGTCCAAAGAATGTTATGACCTGAGCTGCCCAGACCATCATGTAAAAGGAACTCGGCACTACAGAGAAAGTAGAGAAAGGGAAAATGATCAGCAATCTTTTTTTAGACATAAAGAGAAACATTCGGACCAAAGAAAGAGACAAAAAGGGGGAATGGTACAAGGGGTACAGATGGGCAGCAAAATGGGACATACCAAACCAGACATCAGCCCATCAAGGCCGAATAAACAATCAAATGCAAAGTCAGTACTGGAGAAACCAGGGGCCATACCAGGTAG
Organism: Cherax destructor; assembly: GCA_009830355.1. Lineage (NCBI taxonomy): Eukaryota > Metazoa > Arthropoda > Malacostraca > Decapoda > Parastacidae > Cherax > Cherax destructor. The sequence goes on along the minus strand of WNWK01026614.1, from coordinate 1,846 downwards.
TACATCACCAGAGGTACTAATGAAACACAAAGCAAAACAAAACATCCCAAATGGTAAGTCCTGCTTCATATTTGCAAATACAGTGGACCCCAGGATTTCGTACTGCTCCCAATTCGAACAATTATGTAAGTAGCATTATTCATATTTTTAAGTTTAGCATTATTCATTGTTCTTAAGTCTAATTAATTAACTAACTCAGGTGCTAACTCAGGTGCTATAGTTTTAGATTCTTTTTATCTGTAAATTGACTACCTTAGCTCATTTATTCATTTTTGTAAACATATCCAACGTACTAACTCACGTGCCAAGAACTCCTTTTGCATTGTCCTACTTACATTGTTCTATTTCTAAGTTTAATTATAGAATCACACTAAATCTTATGATTCCAAACATTGATCCTGATATCAACCTCTTATTAAATGATTTACATGAACCTAACAACAACTGTCATTACTACACAGCAATACAGGCTAAAACACTACTCAAAGCCAACAATAACATAACTATCTTTAATTACAATGTCAGATCTCTAAGCAAACATTTTGATGACCTCACTGCATTATTAAACTCATTATAGGCCAGTATGTCCATCATTGCTCTCACTGAAACCTGGCTAAAGCCTCATACTACAGATATCTATGCCATTCCTGGTTACACAGCCATACACAATTGTAGGCCAGACCAACAAGGAGGTGGCACAGCTATTATACTCAAACCAGCTTGAATGTATCAACAATACATACACAAGAGATGAACATGGAGAATATATAATAGCTAAGTTTAAATCCAGATACCTACAAAAACCTCTCACAGTTATAAACATCTATAGATTACCACAGTCAAATATTACACAATTTAGTGAAAAATTAGGAAGTATGATTACTGATGCACACATGAACAAAGACCACTTAATCCTCACAGGAGACTTCAATATAAACCTCCTACAAGATCAGGACCCACAAGTAACTGAATTCACAAACACTATGAGCAACTGCTTGCTGCTCCCGACAGTAAATAACCTACAAGAATCTCTGAGACCTGTGCCTCTCTATTAGACCATATCTGGACTAACACCATATCCCCATTAAAATCAGGCATAATCACAGACAATACCACAGACCACTACCCTACCTTTCTCATAACCAACCTCGGAAAAATGCCACTAGAGACTACAAAAGTTACGTTCAGACTACATAATGAGACAGCTATTAATAACTTCATAACAGCTATGACACACACTGACTGGCAAACAGAAATAGACAACTGTACAGATACTGACTTATGTATTAATAATTTTCTTAAAAAGACCCAATACCTCTATAATAAACATTGCCCTAAAAAAACTAAACAAATCACAGCTAAAAGACTAAACAGTCCCTGGCTAACACCCAGCATACTCAAATCCATTAATATAAAACACCTATATGAAAAACAGTACAGAATGGGTCAAATAACAAGAGAACAAACAAAACGTTACTCATCTAACCTAACGAGCCTGATAAGGTGGTCAAAAAAATTGTACTATGAGAACAGATTACATAACTTAAAGGTGATATAAAAGACCTGGAAAACCCTATCTGAAATTCTAGGAACTAAAAAGATATCCACAAACAGAACAATCAAGCTAACAAAACCAGATAAACCCCTACTCCCACCTATTGAAACAGCAAACAAACTCAATGATTTCTTCTCCACCATAGGAAAAAAGCTGGCAAGCAAAATCCCAAGTTCAAACACTCCATCTAACAACTATCTCACTGGCACCTATCCGAACACACTATTCCTAGCCCACCAACCCAATAGTAGTTTCATTATAATCAACACATTAAAAAACAAGGCAGGAGAC
>WNWK01026613.1:0-27174 GCA_009830355.1 Cherax destructor | reverse complement strand
CTGCATGCCTGCCACACTCCCGCATGCCTGCCACACTCCCTGCATGCCTGCCACACTCCCTGCATGCCTGCCACACTCCCTGCATGCCTGCCACACTCCCTGCATGCCTGCCACACTCCCTGCATGCCTGCCACACTCCCTGCATGCCTGCCACACTCCCTGCATGCCTGCCACACTCCCTGCATGCCTGCCACACTCCCTGCATGCCTGCCACACTCCCTGCATGCCTGCCACACTCCCTGCATGCCTGCCACACTCCCTGCATGCCTGCCACACTCCCTGCATGCCTGCCACACTCCCTGCATGCCTGCCACACTCCCTGCATGAATGCTACACTCCCTGCATGAATGCTACACTCCCTGCATGAATGCTACCGCAGGGGTGCCACTAGGAAGCTTCTTTGGACCCATGGTGACTTATTTCACAGTAACAATCACTAAACCAGCAATAAACAGAGTAAATTTATTGTGAAATGTTTGAAAGAGCGCGCTGGGTAATGTTCTCTCAAGTGTAAACAACGCTAGACTGGCGTCCTGCGTGGTGAGGCGCACAAGCGCGGGCAGGCGGACAGGTCTGGTACGGACCGATACACAAGGGAATAACCGATACACGAGGGAAACATAGACCGAAAAAAGCAACTGAAACACGAAATAACTGATAATCGGCCCGACCGAAACATGAGGGACCACTGTACTCATTTACTGATGACTCGGACTTACTACGGGCTCTCTGACCAATATGTATTCCTAAATAATGTATATTAGAACTGATTTTCTTTATTCTGTTCATTACAATATACAGTACACTACTGTATAAACATTTAAAAATATACCTGAAATGTTATAAATGGTGCAAAGGTGACATTAAAACAATATCAAAGATGGTTAACACAAACCCACTACCATTATAGTATGCTCCTCACTTAGCGACAAATTCATTTACCGACGTGGTCTTAGAAACAGAACTCCATCATTAAGTGAGGAGAGGCTGTACTGCATTACCTATTACCAAACCTCTTTCAATCTCTTTCTATACAAAGGTAAATTATAGGCTCCCTATTATCATTTACACCTGGAACACAAGCATACCTACTGTACAATGCCCTCTACAACAGTTTTTCTCACTTTAGAATTTAGGTCCCCCACATCAGTTACTTTTTCATTTGGTTCAGAATTCTCTAAACACTGGTTTAACATGCTAAAATAATATCAGGAAAAAGTACAAAATCTTGGACCTAGATACAGTTGACCATGCTTAGCTAATACAAGATAGCTGGAATGCTGTAATCTACCATGGTGATAAAGAAATGGTGAAGTCAACTTGATTACAATTAATATTTTGTATTGTGTGTTAATATAAATTTTGGTTAACTTACAGTGGACCCTCGCTATTCGAACATAATCCGTTCCAGGAGCTTGTTCTTAAGACAAAATGTTCGAAAGGCGATTTAATATTTCCCATAAGAAATAATGGAAATTAATCCGTTCCTGCTGTCAGGAGGCATGACAAAATAGTACTTCACTATGAAGCTATTATCAACTCGACAGCTTATTTATCTATAACAATTCATCTAATATGACATAATAAACAATATAAATAACATAAAAACCTGATATACACTAGAATGAATAAAATATGTAGTATGTCATTACGAATGTGGTGGCTGGGGAGGACGGTGGTGGCGGGCATTCTTGGTCTAGCTATGAAAACATTTTCCCATTCTTTCCTCCTTCAGACGTGTTAGTATAAGAGAAAACGGAGTTTGTAATGCTAACTGCATTAGATCACTTCCAGTCGGCTTGACGGAGTGAACAGAAATCATACGTGTCCAGGCTGGTAACAGCAACAACAACTGGTTTGTTTACAAAACTCCCGAACCTTCATTTAATCTTGTTTACTCACCTCGCACTCTACATAAAGACTGCCTCTACCACCACTGCCTCTACCACCACTGCTTCTACCACCACTGCTTCTACCACCACTGCTTCTACCACCACTGCCTCTACCACCACTGCTTCTACCACTACTGCCTCTACCACCACTGCTTCGCACTTAATGAACAAACTCCAAACAATTATAATTGTGTGAAATGTCTGGATGAGCGTGCAGGGTATTGTTCTCTCGAGTGTAAACAATGCGGGACTGGCTCTCCACTCCTGCGCGGTGAGGCACCCAAGCGCCTGGGCAGACAGGTCACAGACGCACTTGTTCGAATCGCGATATTTTGTTCGCATGGCGATATCGATTTTCTTGTTCTAATGATGATATGCTCTATTGCCAAGCCGTTCGAATAGCGGGGGTCTACTGTATGTAAGAAGATATTTTGTGATGGTGAATTTTGTAAAATGCTGATAGTGATTGGGTAAATTATATACTATTTACAGATGACCACTCATAGTGTTCATAAGCAAGGAGGTAGTTCAGGAGTTTTGGCACCCATTGAGGATGATAGTGAAGTGGAGATGGAAACGGACCTCGATGACGAGGACAGTGAAGATGAGGATGACTTTCTAGACTCAGACTTCACCTTGAACTTAGTAGAGGATGACTTAGAGCTTGATGAGCCATCAGCAAAGAAAAGAAAAGGTATTTAAAGATCTGATGTAGCCATATTTTGGGTTTTAAATTATTAAATGGTAGCCATTTAAATTTTAGATTTATTTACAGGTATTAACGCACTCCTTTTCGAGGAAAGTGATGCTGACCCTGAGTTTAGTGGCTTTGAGATGGATGTGGCTGCAAGTGATCGAGGAAATATCGAAAACCTTGATGATAACCCTGATGACCCACAGCCAAGCACCTCTGGAGCAGGCAGCATGGCCACACCGAAGCAGCAGCCAAGGACCTCTGAGGTGGCCAGTATGGTCATACCAGAGCCTCATCCCAGCACTTCTGGGGTGGCTCACGTGGCCACACTAGTCCTTCAGCCCAGTACCTCTGAGGTGACTAGCACGGCTAGTCAGAGGCTACAACGGAAGCGAAAATTAACACATTCCCACACTTGTGTTGTTGATGATGATGATGATAGTGAAAGTGATAGTAGCGATGATGAGATAGATTTTATGCCTTTAGAGGAATCTACGAGTGAAAGTGACATCCAATATTCTCCAGCAAAGCGCACCTATAAGCGCCGGCGCCTGCGTTCAGTCAGTTCACCATATACAATCCCCAAGGGTTGTGAGAGGTCTCAATCAAAAACCCCAGCCACTGATAGTGATACTGATCATGAAGGGGTCTATGTGGGCATAGAGGAGTTTTTGGGTGGCATGGTGCCTGGACCACCTGGCACACTGGGTGGGAAAACAATGAGCCATGCGCCACCCACTCCACCATATGCTGTCTCCACTCCTGTCAGTCGTCCACCACGCCCCATGCCACAGGTCCAGCATGAACCCTCAGACCATAAATGGGATTGGAAAGAATGTGCAACATTCGTGCCACATCCTTTCCATTTTGATGCCACTGGTAGTGGCATCCTACCAGAATGTCCTATTACCAACAAGTCTCTGGAGTTAGAGTACTTCCAACTGTACTTTGACGAGCCGCTCATGAACCTGATCGCCACCCAGACGAACAAGTATTATCGTTATGTAATGGACAACACACACGTTGCAGAATCATCACGGCTGCACAGGTGGAAAGATACAACTGTGGCTGAAATGTATATATTCCTTGCCACAGTCATGCTTATGCCTCATATCTACAAGCACGGTATAGCACAGTATTGGTCCACAGATTACTACATTAGTACCCCAATCTTCCGTGACCTACTCTCCTGCAACAGATTCACGCTGTTGCTACGAATGCTGCACTTTTCAGACAGGAATACTTCTAAAAAAAATGAGGTTCTATACAAAATCCAGGAAGTGTTTATGTACCTGAAACAAAAATTCAGTGCTTACTTTTATCCCTTCAGGAACCTTGTTGTCGACGAGTCCTTGATTCTGTTCAAGGGACACCTGTCATTCAGGCAATATATACCAAGCAACCATAATCGCTTTGGTATAAAACTTTTTCTTTTGTGTGACTGTGAGACTGGCCTGGTGTTGGATTTCATTGTCGACACCGGAAGGAACACACTGGACGATGCCGGGCAAAAGTTGAGCACTTCCGGTGATGTTGTTCGGAAGATGATTGAACCATACCTTGGCAAGGGCCATACATTGTTCACAGACAACTGGTATACAAGCCCTGTGCTCGCTGATTTCCTCCGTGTGAACAAAACCGATGTGTGTGGAACAGTGAGAAAAAATAGAAAACATATGCCAAGGTTCACTGGAGGCAGTGCTGATGGTGCAGTGCAAGCGTTTCATGCCAATGACACCATGGCACTACAGTGGCGTGACAAACAGGATGTGACGTTGCTGTCAACCATCCACAGAAACGAGATGGTACAAACAGACGAGGTGTGCAGTGACACCAGTGAACTCACTGTAAAGCCAGCTGCTGTCATTGACTATACCAAAAATATGCAACTAATCGACAAGTGTAACATTCACATAGGGTTTGTTGATTGTGTGCGTAGGAGTCGCAGGTGGTACATGAAACTATTTTTCCACCTTGTAGACATTGCATTGCTGAATGCCTATAATATGTACCAGATAAAAACCGGGAAACGGCCTCCATTTGCTGACTTCACCCTCATGGTCATAAAGCAGATTGTAAAAAAATACCATGTGACTACTGTACCTGCCCCTCAGCAGCAACCTGCCCCTCAACAGCGACTAGAGAAGAAAACAACTGACAGATTGCAGCCTAACAATCACTTCCTCACACCATTACCATCTACCCAGAAAAAGAAGTATTTTCAGAAAAGGTGTTTTGTGTGTGCCAGCAGCACAAGGCGACCCCAACAGCGAAAGGACACACGATACATGTGTGAGCAATGTGGGGTGGCACTCTGTTTTTCACCATGCTTCAAGGAGTTTCATACACTTGAACACTTCTAAAAACATTGTATCTACCTGTCAGTGTGTAAATATGTGTCTGTGACTGTTTCATTACTATTTCTATACCTAATATTTGTGTCAGAACAACCAGTAGTTATGAAATCACAAGATCTGCTCACAGTTGTAAATCATCTTCTTTCTTCTTTCAACAAACTGGCTGTATCCCACCAAGGCAGGGTGGCCCAAAAACAAAAACTAAAGTTTCTCTTTTTAAATTTAGTAAAATATACAGAAGAAGGAGTTTCAATTGTAAATAAAAAAAAAAAGTGGGTTATCTGAGAGATTTCTGCAAGTGGCAGGACTTCATGTTGTCATCACTTGAGTATCCACTGCCAACTTCGCCGCCTTATATCACAGTAAATATTGAACCTATTTTTTTATTATTAGAACTCTTAGAAAATTAACCTCTTTATTTTCTTACAGAATTTTTTTTTTTTAAATATTTGGAACAATAGCGGAGATGCGTAGATCAATGCCATGACAGTAAAAGGGTTAAATTATTAAATGGTAGCCATTTAAATTTTATATTTATTCACAGTATTTTATTCACAGTATTTATTCACAGTATTTTAATGACTAGTGAGCACTAAACCCATAGTGGCCATATAGTGGCTAGAGAATGGGGGACATTCAGATTTGATCCAAGGAAGCTGTGGCTAAGTCCAGTTCTTTGGATCAAGAGCCCCCTCACCCACCTCCCTTGAGGTTTAAATTTTACTTTTAAATTTTTCTATAAAATTTTAGTTTTGCAGTTTGTATCCATTTTCCAATTCTTTCACTTTCATAGTAGCCACTAAAATCTGTCCTTAAAATAAGCTGGAGTTATCAGCTGTCCACAATTTTTCTTTGCGTCAGTCACAACCTGTAGCTCAGAAAAAGGGCAGAGAAGGGAAGATCTAATTCTCCAGCTCTGTGGTAGAACCAATTAATCCCAACGGCAGTTTGTTCGGCATGAAGCCAGAAGAAAGCAATATTCAACACCAGTTCCAAAAATTAGAGTTTAATGAACAGCTTTGAGAAAAAGCAACTCCTATAGAAAAAGTCTAATTTATAAATGCAGCTTTTGTGTGGCAAATTTTAGTGACATACCCTGTGTATTACCTCATCAACATCGCATTGCATCACAGACAATGGTCGTAATGATATGAGACATCAGGATGAAATAAGGTCCTTGGGGGAATTCTTGGTATGCTTGAAGAGGATCTCATTACTGAGAGTTGATATTTTTGCCTGAAAGTGCTGTATTTAGAATTGAATAAGAGGGAGTTATGTAACAAGTTGCAGATGAATCAAACCAGACAAAAATTGCAGTAGAGTATTGCAAAAGTTTTCTGTGTTATAACAGGAGGAAGGTTTCTGAAACATGATAATACAGTGGACCCTGGCTAACGAACAAAATTCATTCCAGAAGCCTGCTCAAGTGCCATTACCAAACAAATTTACTTCCTTAAGAAATAATGTCATGTAGGTTAGTCTATTTCAGACCCCCAAAAATACACTTCCACAAGCACTTACAATATTATACTTACATAATTGTACGATTTCCGGGGTGTTCGTTAGCCGGGGGTCCACTGTACTAGTCTAAATCAAATAGGGACTTGATCACATTATCTTTGGTGTTCTCTGCTCTATCTCAAAAGTCACTCTTATATCTCATTGTGAAATGTCTAATCAAGGAAGCTATGATTTCCAGAAATATTTTTTCTAGATGATCAATGACCACTGTTGTTGACAGTCTTAAGTTCCTCATCGACTGCATCATGTAGGGCTCTTATCATTAATGCAACACTGAGAGTGGACAACATAGTCTATTGTTCAACTCGTCATCTCCAGTACACAGACAAATTACAAGCATGGGACACCACTGCCAGTATATCTCAAATTTCTCATTCATTTAGTGTTTCAGATGGCCAGATTTAGGCATAAGCTAAACAAATTACAGCTTAGCGCCTCACAGTCTGAAGGGGCCTCTCAAAATTTCAGAATTTATTTTTCATTTGCTTATGCCTAAATCTGATTTTGAACTTATGCCTGATATGCTTCTCACATTATTTATCTACAACTTTAAATTACAGTGGACCCTCGGTTTTCGTACAGCTCTCAATTCGAACAATTATATAAGTGTATTTTTGTAAGTGTATTTTTGGGGGTCTGAAATGACTAATCTAATTTATATTCGTCCTTATGGGATCAAATTCGTTCGGTAATGGCACTCAAACAGCATTCTGGAAAGAATTATTGACGAAAACCGAGGGTCCACTGTATTTTTTAAAATTTAATATATACAGTGGACCCCCGGTTTTCGAGCAGTGTGGAAATCGAGCAATTCAGATTTCGAGCCCTTTTTTTCTGCGAAATTCTCCCCTGGATTTCGAGCATCCGGTCAGAAATTGTGTGTATGAGATGCGTCCACCTGCTGACGATGCCACTTCCTCACGCTTATCACACTCAGTCTCCATGTCTCTCTCTCATTGAGTTACGAATACTCTGCGCATTCATCCATTCATACGTGCTTGTTTATTGATTGCAACTGTGAAATAAGCTACCATGGGGCCAAAGAAAGTTCAGAGTGCCAGCCCTTTGGTAAAGAAGGTGAGAAACACGATAGAATTCAAGAAAGAACTTGTAGCAAAATATGAAAGTGGCATACATGTGGCCGAGCTCGCCAGGATGTATGGCAAGTCGACATCAACAATCTGTTCCATCCTGGCGAAGAAAGCAGAAATCAAGGAAGCTGATGTTGCGAAAGGAGTAAATATGCTAACGAAACAGAGATCACAAACAATCGAGGATATGGAAAAGTTGTTGTTGGTGTAGATCAACCAAAGACAGTTAGCGGGAGATAGTGTTTCGGAGGGGATAATTTGCGAGAAGGCAAGGCAGTTGCATGTGGATCTTGTGAATAAAATGCCTGGAATGAGTGCTGCTGTTAGTGAATTTAAGGCTAGCAAAGGCTGGTTTGACAAGATTTTAGAAGCATAGTGGTATACACAGTGTTGTAAGGCATGGTGAGGCTGCAAGTTCAGAAAAAACGTGCGGCTGAAAAATTCTTGCATGAATTCAAGGAGTACATAGAGGCTGAAGGATTCGTCCCCAACAAGTGTTCAATTTTGACGAAACAGGCCTCTTTTGGATGAAAATGCCAAAGAGGACCTACATCACACAGGAGGAAAAGGCACTGCCAGGACAGAAGCCTATGAAGGATAGGCTAACACTTTTGTTCTGTGGTAACGCTAGTGGGATTTTCAAAGTGAAGCCTTTACTCGTGTATCACTCTGAAAATCCCTGAGTGTTCAAGAAAAACAGTGTCATGAAGAGTAAATTGTGTGTGATGTGGAAGGGTAACAGTAAAGCATGGGTCACGGGGCTAATTTTCATTGAGTGGGTCAATGAAGTGTTTGGCCCGAGTTTGAAGAAATACCTCCTGGAAAATAAACTGCCACTTAAGTGCCTCCTGGTAATGGACAATGCTCCTGCTCATCCTCCAGACTTGGAAGACCTATTGTTTGAGGAGTGTAATTTCATCACAGTGAAGTTCTTGCCCCCTAATACCACTCCTCTCATCCAGCCCATGGACCAGCAGGTCATTTCAAACTTCAAAAAACTCTACACCAAAGCAATGTTTCAAAGGTGCTTTGAAGTGACCTCGGACACTGAATTGACCTTAAGAGAGTTCTGGAGGAATTGCTTCAATATCCTCAATTACATAAGCCTTATAGATAATTCTTGGCAGGGAGTGACTTCCAGGACTTTGAACTCTGCTTGGAGAAAATTGTGGCCAGAATGTGTCCAAGAGAAGGATTTTGAAGGGTTTGAGGCTGACCCTGAGGACCCTACTCCTATTATGGAATGTATTGTGTCTTTGGGTGAGTCCATGGAGTTGGATGTGAGTGGCAAGGATGTGGAAGAGTTGGTGGAGGACCACAGGGAAGAGCTAATAACTGAAGAGCTGCAAGACCTTCAACTGGAACAGCAACAGACCGCAGCTGAGGATATTGCTTCAGAGGAGGAGGAAGAGAGGAGAGTGAATGTGCCTTCTTCAGTGATTAAGGACATGTGTGCAAAGTGGAGTGAGTTGCAAAGTTTTGCGGAGAATTATCACCCTAACAAAACTGTTGCAAGCTGTGTCTGCAACATGTTCAATGACAATATCTTGTCCCATTTTAGGGAAATCTTAAAGAGATGCCAGAAATAGAGCTCTCTGGACAAAATTTTAGTGCAACAGGGGTCCAGTGCCAGTAAAAGACAAAGAAGGGAAGTAACCCCGGATAGGGACTTGATACCTGAAGTCTTTATGGAGGGGGATTCCCCTTACAAACAATAAACTCTCCTCCCTCTCCTCTCCTCTCCTCACCTTCATCAATACACCAACAAGAGTCTTATATTTATTTCTCATTGATTTTTGTATGTAAAACTATAGTTATTCTATAAAAAATGATTTTTTTGTTAATATTTTTGGGTGTCTGGAACGGATTAATTGGATTTACATTATTTCTTATGGGAAATATTACTTTGGTTTTTGAGCATTTCGGATTTCGAGCAACCTTCTGGAATGGATTAATTACAAAAACCGGGGGTCTACTATACAGTTTACCAAGTTGTTCAAATATACCAAATGGAGTGACTCCCATCTTCACACTTGTTTGTTAAGTATTTTGGCAGCATTCTTGCCAAGCTCAGTTGTTACGCAGCCTTATTCTCTGTTAATCATTGTCTTCACAGCTTCCCATGGCTTAGGGCTTCACCATTTGTAAATCTGGCCCTGGACATTCAGAGCAAATTACTCATAAATGAATTAAGTCATCTAGGTCTTTTAGTGAATTATAAGAGTTCAGCACGTTTAGCACAATGCAGGGCTGTAGTTTTGCAACAGTTAAACTCTGAGAGGCTAATTTGTGCAGCAGGAATGTGCAGTCTCTTAAGTGTTGCAGCAGTTGACATTGATCCTTCATCCAGAATATCTTAGGACTCCTTTCATGGAACTGCATTTCACTTTTTCTAGCCAGGCAGTGTGAATGATGCACCTGAGTGAGTGTGAATGATGCGCCTGAGTGAGTGTGAATGATGCGCCTGAGTGAGTGTGAATGATGCGCCTGAGTGAGTGTGAATGATGCGCCTGAGTGAGTGTGAATGATGCGCCTGAGTGAGTGTGAATGATGCGCCTGAGTGAGTGTGAATGATGCGCCTGAGTGAGTGTGAATGATGCGCCTGAGTGAGTGTGAATGATGCGCCTGAGTGAGTGTGAATGATGCGCCTGTGAGCTCCCAGACGAGCTCACAGATGTCTCAGCTTGCCAGAGATTTGAACAAGGGCTCTCGAAGATCAGAAATTTGCAGAATGAATAAAGAAATGAAATTGGAAATTGCCTTGTTTTGAAAGAAAGAAGAAAGGAGAAAGACTGGTCTAAATCTGTGGCCTTACAAATTGATGATCATCAAGAATAAGATGATAGAAATACTAGATTAACTTGGTCAGCATACTATGGGGAACACTTCAGAGAGAAGGTCCCACATATCAGCAGCCTCTTTGCTTTGTTCAAAGATTCATCAAGCGATCAAAGGATGATATTGCATGCAGTGCAAATAATCAGTAAAAGTTTTGTCTGAATGTGATGAGTATAATGATTCATCTGTTTGCTGTGAAAAAATAATACACATATCATCATTGTAGAGTGACATAATCAAAAGGAGAGATGAAAGAATTTGGTGGGTAAATCCTTCCTTTACAGTGGTGAATCAAGTACCTACTCTATTTAATCCTTTCACTGTCTGTCACGTAGATCTACGTTATTGACACCATTTTGTACTTTTTAAATTGGAATTTTTTTAATTTTGTGTACCTTATATGGTAATTTTGATAGTTGAGTGGGTGGTTTCTTGTGCTCAGTTGTGAGAAAGGAAGGCATACTAAGAATTTGAGCACTGGAATTAGCTTAAAATAGGAGTCAAAATGGGCAAAATCACCAGTGTGTAAGGTGCACCCATACTTCTAACTTTGCGGCTGCATACTTCCATGAGTTTTCCATCAAATTTTGTACTTATGGTGTCATTACCTTCTGAAAAAGATTCTTTACGATTTCAGTTTTTTCATGGATACGAAGCACTTTTAATTTCGGGGCTTTGGACAGTGAATACATTTAAGCATCCAGGCCAAAGAAAGTGGTTGGTAATCACCTCTGTCATACATCACATTGTAGCCAGAATGCTTCCCTTTGACTAGGAGAAATGAAAAGGCGTATCTTAGCAGTACATCACGAGTCAGCAGGATGCCATTTTGTAGAAATGAATTGTATATCCATTTGTGCAATAAAGTTGAGGTAACATTAAGTACATAAGTTACTGCTAATTTTTTTCTTCAGAAGAATATAAAAAATATGATCATTGTTCAATATATAATAGTGATAGTCATATTGGTTAACTTTGAAAATTATTGTTCTCTCACTCTTTCTTCCCCATCAATGAGATAGATACGTATTCGCTTATTTTGGTTGTTGAATCAATAATAGTTAGCTACATATTATAAGCAAGAGAATTGCAGTGTAAGGACATGCATTATATATACTACCTTATATGTAATGAGACTGATTTTAGTTTATTTGATACTATATGGTAATAGAGATGGAACGATACCAAAATTTTTGTCACCAATATTCAATTTTAAGTCAATACTGATACCACTACTCAATTTTGGGTCGATGCTGATACTTTGGCATACAACTAATAATGATACCAACCACTAGCAGACTGTAGCTATTTTTCCTTTAACACACTGGCTATCTTCCACTGAGGTAGGGTGACCCTCCCCCCCCCAAAAAAAAAAAACACACCCCCAATCACTCTATAACTGTCTTGGCAGAGGCGCATTGTAATATTAGACTAGTATCCCCACCCCTCCTTCAGAGTGCAGGCACTGCACTTCCATCCACCAGGACTCGAGTCCAGCCAACCATTTACCCTGAAACTCTTCATAAATGTTACCTTGCTTACACTCCAATAGTATGTCAAGTCATAAAAACCACTTGCCTCCACTCCTGTGTAACTTGTTCAAACAAGCCCCATGCATACAAAACCCTTTACCCCTTCCCTCTAACCTCTCTAGGATGACTGCTATCCTGCCTTCCCTCCACTAAAGATTTAGACACCCTCCAAGCTATCCTGTTTTGCTCCATTCTCTGTAAATATCCAAACCATCTCAGTATCCTCTCCTCATCCCTCTGGATAATACTTTTAGTAACCCCACACACCTCCTAATCACCAAACTGCAAATTCTCTGCATTATATTCACACATACATTGCTCTCAGGCACATCTCCACTGCCTCCAGCCTCCTTGCTGCAACACACATTCATCAACGGGTGTGCATATACTGCCACAAATGTAGATCTATGTTTAAATTGTAGCTTCCTCAAAATGGCTGCAGTGGAGAATGTTAGGCCTATGAGAGATAAATTAGGCCTACACACCAGCAAAGTATTCCTCTGCCATGCAGGGCATTGCGGTAACAGATTGCCTAAAGGTACCATACCAACATGTCTCGCCCTAGACATCCCCCTCACTCTGCAGAATATTGGCCATTTGTTATTTGCCCAGGCTGATTCTGTTACTGAAGATAGTGATGAAGACTTTAGTTGTATGAATATGGAGATACAGAGAGTGCTGCTGCCACTACAGATGCCCCATCAAGTGAGGAAAATCCTGACGAACCAAGGCCATTGACATCTCATACCCAACATTCAAAATGTCACCGGAAAATAAGGTTCTCTCATGACTTAAGAATACTAGAATCAAATACTGATGATGATTGGAGTGATTTTGAAATTCATGCATCTGAAATGAGTGATTATTCCAGTGATAGTGACACTCAGCCTATGCCAATCAAGTGTAAATTCATGAGATGTACCAGATCTGGTAATGTCCCACATATCTTGCCTGGGACAAAGGTGTCTGCCACACACGATTTCCAAGAGTGGTAGTGATGTGAAGCATGTACTGGTTGTGATGCTGGTCTGAAAAGGATGCACTTACAAACACAACCACAATCACAATGAATAACTGGACCATCAACATCCAGTGGTGTGGCATGTGGCTCCCAGCAAACTGCTATGGCAGTAGCAATGAGTTCAGCTGCATCTGGAACATCACATGTAGCCACACCGCTGCTCCCAACACCCGCTCAGGCACAACCATCTACAGCACTAAGCATCCCTACATCAATACACCACTGCCTCATGACTGGAAATGGGTGGAAACTAATACATTTCTCCCCACTCCAAAGGGGTGTTTGACAACAGCAAAAGTATAATCAAACCGAACTGTCCTATACCAAGGAGTCAGCTGAAATTGATTATTTTAAATTGTTCTTTGATAGTGTTTTGAAGAACCTAATAGTGACTCATACAAATGCATATTACAGGTTCAAAATATCATCAACAAATGTTACTGGAAGGTCACATCTGAAGGCATGGAAAGATACCACTGTATCTGAAATGTACTGATTCTTTCCAATGCTTATGCTAATGCCACACATCTATAAGAACATCATTACAAATTATTGGTCCAAAAGCACTTTTACAAGGACTCCAGTGTTTGATCAACGGTTTCCTCGAAACAGATTCCTGTTGCTTTTACAGATGTTGCATTTCTGTGAGAGTAATAACCCAGACAAGAAGATATGTTGTTCAAGATAAGGGATGTGTTCATGCATCTGAAGAAGTAGTTCTCAGGAGTTTTTTTACCCATTCAAAAATGGGATAATTGATGAATCATTGATTCTGTTCAAAGGCCGACTATCCTTCAAACAGTGCATACCAAGCAAATGCTTTGGTATCAAGCTGTTTGTCATGTGTGTCAGTGAGACTAGCCTCATCATTAATGTTATTGTGTACACAGGAAGCCCAACACTAGAAGATATACTGAAAAGTTACTAGGAATCTCAGGTGATGTCAAGAAAATTATGGAGCCTTATTTTGGTAAAGGCCATACATTATATACCAATAACTGGTATACAAGCCCTTTGCTCTTGCATTACCTAAGGGCAAATAGTACAGATGTGTGTGGAACAGTCAGAGCAACAAGGAAGCATATGCTGAAATTGAGGACACTAAATAAGGAAAAAGAAATTCAGGTATTTGTTGATGACAACATCATGGCAATTCGTTGGCATGATAAATGCAGTGTGAAGAGTGTTGACAACTATTGACAAGAATGAGTTACAATGAATGGGCAAGAAAAACAGAAATACAGGTGAAGACATTGAAAAGCCAGTTGCAGTGACTGATTACACAAGTAATATGCATTTGGTAGCCAAATGTGACATGCAGATTGGTTATGTTGACTGTGAGCAGAGGAGTAATAAATGGCACCTAAAACTGTTTTTCCACCTTGTCAGTATTGTCATGTTGAATGCATATGCTGTATTTTCCAGCATATAAGGCATGCTTTTTTTCCAAAAATAAGTCATAGAAAATCACCCTGCACTTTATATTCTCAAGGTAGGCTTTGGGTTATGCTTTAGCAGTTGTTTACTAATGCTACGTTACAACTACGTATACTTGGAAACATTGGGCCAGCAAGCAGCCGACACTCAATGTAATTGAACATCTAATCATAAAGGCTTTATATTACCATACATAATAAGCAAACCAGCTTCAACAGTTGCAAATAATTGTAAAGTATCAGGGTCATTAGCCCTAGAATATGATTACTGATTTACCGTTATGATACTTCTGTCCCTCTCTCACACAAACATTCTACTGTTGGTTGAGCAGTTATTCAAGTTTTCAATTTTCAGATTACCAATACCCTATTATAATGGAGTCAAAGAGAAGGCATGCCTATGCAATCGGTTATAAACTACAAGTAATCAAATTTGCAAAGGAACATGGGAACCGAGCTGCAGCAAGGCATTTTGGGCCACCCCCAACAGAGAAAATGGTACGTGACTGGCGAAAACAAGAGGAGGAACTTCAGCAAGCAGGAAAATCAAAACACAACCTTCGCAAGCCAAAGGCTAAATGGGTGGAACTTGAAAATGAGATGAAGACTTGGGTTTTAGATCAGAGAAGCCAAGGTTTTGTAGTTACAACTAAAAATATAATTTTTGAAGCCAAAGTGAGAGCAGCTGCAAGAGGGCATGATGATTTTTCTGGTGCTACGGGCTGGTGCTATAGATTCATGAAGAGGAATGGATTAGCCATACGAACAAGAACAAAAATAGCACAAAAAATGCCTGAGGAATGCATGGATGAGGATGACAGTGACCATGAATATCATGAGCATTATGAAGAACAGGGAAATAGTGGGCTTTAATAAAGATTTGAATAGATAAGAAGATTTAAAAATGGCCTGATAGTGGGGAGGGCTATGAAGATCAGGATTTTTTTTTTTTTTCCAGAATATGCCTGCCAAAATTGAGGTGCATCTTATATGCTCGTGCACGTTATATGCCAGAAAATACGGTAATATGTATCTGATAAAATCTGGAAATAGACCAGTCTACCAGAAATTCAATGAAAACGTCATAAGAGACATCATAGATAAATACCCAGGACACATCACAGATAAATACCAGTCATTGAACAGATGGTGAACTCCCATGTTGTCTGAACTGTGCTTTGAAGCACTACATAACACATCTTCCTTCTACTGAGAAGAAGTGTGCACAGATGTGTTATGTATGTTCTAACACCACCAGAAAACCAAGGAAATGCAAGGACACACGATTAATGTGTAAAACTTTCAAAGCTCCACTGTGCATGTAACCTTGCTTTGAGGAGTTTAATGAACTCAGTCAAGCAACTGTAGCTGGCAGTGAACAGTGAGTGTATAGTGTGCGTATAGTGAGTGTATAATGAATATATGAGAAAAGTAAAAAAAAAAACCTGAACAATTTATCAGCAAAAATTTTATTCAAATAAGAAATAATTAGTTATTGAACACTAAATATCCTGTAAATATGATCTAAAAATATATATATATGAATCACATAAGTATGTTTTGAAAAGAAAAAAATGGCTAAAAACACTTAATACCATTAAGTTGCAAGTGTGGAGGATGCAACCATGTTACCATATGAGGCTCACTTCCAGAAACTTCAAACAACTATTTCTTGGTAAGTTTTAACCCAGTTTTCATTATTTTTTTTAAAGTGTAAAATTAAGGCATTTTTTTTTTTTTTTTTTTTTCCAGAAATATTTTGGCACTACAATACAATTTAATTTCATCCCCCCATCCATTGTTAAAATCCATGCTACGCACCCTTGTAAGAGTGTTGGTACGATTATACCACTGATACATTCCTCTTTTTGTCTCCATGGGTAACATTCTTTGTCTCCACAGGTGCCTCAATACACCACCCACCTATTTTTTGCTTGTCATTTCTGTGGTTTACCCCAAATTTTTCATAGACCTGTTTGTCGACAAGTCCACTCCCAAATATCTGAACACATTTACTTCTTCCATACTCCTTTCCAGTCTGATATCCAATCTTTCATTACCTAAATTTTTTGTTACTTTCATCACCTTGCTCTCTCCTATGTTCACTTTTAATTTCCTTTTACATACCTTCCCAGATTCATCAACAAACTTTGGCAACTTCTCTTCAGAATCCCCCAAAAGCACTGTGTCATCAGCAAAAAGCAACACTGAAATCTTTCATTTTCTATTTGGTTCTTTCTTTTAATCCCACACCTCCCCCCAAAACACCCTAGGGTTCACTTCTTTTACAACCCCATCTATTAATACATTAAGCAACCATGGTGACATCACACATCCCTATCTAAGGCTTACTTTTACTGGAAAATAATCTCCCACTCTCTATGCTACATACCCTTGATGATAATGATAATTTTATTTCAGCATAATACAATGTTTGTACAAAGGAGAATGACATTTGGGTGTACATACCAAAAGCCCCTTAATGTGCAGAGCATTTCGGGCAAACTTAAGACTAACTTAAGATTAATAAGGCAATAACAGTATGAGTAATTTTGTACATACAGTTACTTAGGTGAGTGTAATTGTAAATTTAGGAGTTTACAATAAATACAAGAGTATTGCATTATTCTATGAGTTCATGTTATATGGCTTTAATAAGTTTAATATAGAGGAATTTTAGGTTTGATTATTAACGTAAAGTGGAAACAATGGATTGTTTAACATTTGAGAGGATATCAGATATTGAGAGTAAGTACAGTAGGGCCCCACTTATACGGCAGGTTAGGTTCCAGGCTACTGCCGGAAAGCAGACATCGCCTGAAAGCAGAACGCCATTTTTTCCACTTATAAATGCATCTAAATGCCAGATAACAAGTTTACACTAACATATACAGTGGTACCTCGAGTTACGATGGTCCCCAAAATCGCCCTTTTATGTAAGTTTATTTTTTTAAATGCTTTTGTAGGTATATTTTTGGGGGTGTAAAAGGACTAGTCTATTTTACATTATTCCTTATGGGAATAAATTCGTTTGGTAATGGCACTTGAACAGCATTCTCGAACGAAAAAATATCGTAACTCGAGGTACCACTGTACATTACGTTAGCAATAGAACTAGGCATTAAAAACAATAAAAAGTAAAATACACACACAGTACACCCATTACTTACCTTAATGTGTACCTGCATGCCAGCACAGTGTGTAAGTTTACTTAGGTACAGGTACACATAAGTACTATAATTATCAGTTATAATAATAATGTAGGTATGTAGTCTGCCTGGGCTACATACCTACACCTACCTACATAGCTACACGATATTTAATGTGGCCCAGAGCCATATTATTACCATCAACATACCATGTTCACTGAGTTTAATCGTTTCTAACAACTACCTTTAGATGCCATCATAAACAAAGGGAGAAGTAATGAATAATTCATGCCAAGAATTGTAAACAAAAGCATTATGTATTAAGGGGAGTGACATAATGTTTTCCCTCCACCCGGCTACCACACCTCCATAGTATATAAACATAAAATGTTTATATGCATAGTATATAAACATAAAATGTTTATATGCTATGTAACGTGTTTCTTATATAATTTTGAAGAAAATATCATAGATGGATTAATGAAAATGTCTATATTGACGTAAAATAAGACATTTAATGTTCCCAAGAGTGATTATTATTACATAATAGAGAGATGTGCTCACGGATAATGTAAACAAACCGGGTGGCGCGCTCTGTATTTGAAAGACCGCTCGCCGTATAGAATATTTTGGTCATAACTTGAAATCGCCATATTAGCGGAACGCTGTAAAGCAGGGCCCTACTGTATATTGATTATAATGTTTTACCTATGTTTATGACATTGAGCAAATGCATGTGTACTTTTTACATATTTAGGTGGGGCTGGGAGCCTCTCATAAAAACTCTTCACTGATGTAAGTAACCTAACACCTATTGCATACACTTGCAACATCTGCCACATCGCTCTTATCCACCCTATCATAAGTCTTTTCTAAGTCCATAAATGCAACAATAACTTCCTTATCTTTATTTAAATAATGTTCACTTATATGCTTCAGTGTAAACACTGTGTCTACAAGTGTTAAGTGTGTGTGTGTGTACTCACCTATTTGTACCCACCTATTTGTGGTTGCCGGGGTCGAGACTCAGCTCCTGGCCCTGCCTCTTCACTGACCACTATTGGGTCCCCTCTCTCCCTGCTCCATGAGCTTTATCATACCTCGTCTTAAAACTATGTATGGTTCCTGCCTCCACTACATCACTTGCCAGACTATTCCACTTCCTAACAACTCTATGGCTGAAGAAATACTTCCTAACATCAAATTGACTCATCTGAGTCTTCAATTTCCAATTGTGACCCCTTGTTTCTGTGTCCCATCTCTGAAACATCCTGTCTCTGTCCACCTTATCTATTCCACGCAGTATTTTGTATGTCGTTATCATGTCTCCTTTGACCCTCCTGTCCTCCAGTGTCATCAGGCCGATTTCCCTTAAGCTTTCTTCGTAGGACATTCCCCTTAGCTCTGGAACTAGCCTTGTTGCAAACTTTGTGTGTGTGTGTGTGTGTGTGCGTGCGTGTGTGTGCGTGCGTGCATGCGTGTGTGCGTACTCACGCCTCTTCACTGGTCGCTACTAGGTCCTCTCTCTCTCCCTGCTCCATGAGCTTTATCATATCTCATCTTAAAATTATGTATGGATCCTGCCTCCACTACATTACTTTCCAGACTATTTCACTTCCTGACAACTCTATGGCTATGTAGATGAATGGTTCAGAGATTTGACAACTCTATGGCTGAAGAAATACTTCCTAACATCCCTCTGACTCATCTGAGTCTTCAATTTGCAATTGTGACCCCTTGGTGCTGTGTCCCATCTCTGGAACATCCTGTCTTTGTCCACCTTGTCAATTCCTCACAGTATTTTTTTTTTTTTGTGTGTGTGTGTGAAAGAGAGAGTGGGAGTGAGTGAGTGAGAGAGAGAGAGAGAATGAGAGAGAATAAAGGTGCAAAACAGAATCACCAGTCTCCTATTGGCTGTTTGAGTCTTGTATGCTATTCAGGTATGTTTCATGTTACCAAGATTCTAAATTCATCAGTGAAAAGTAATATAACCTCAGAATCTTTTTTTTTTAACCCACAAGGGATATCAATTCATTAGAAAACATTCAGCGTAGAATGACTAAATTAATACATAGCATTAGAAATCTTCCGTATGAAGAAAGATTGAAGACCCTTAAATTACATTCACTTGTAAGACGAAGAATGAGGGGAGACATGATCGAGGTATACAAGTGGAAAATGGGTATTAACAAAGGGGATATAAATAAGGTCTTGAGGATATCTCTCCAAGAGAGAACCCGCATTAATGGATTCAAATTAGATAAGTTTAGATTTAGAAAGGTTATAGGAAAGTATTGGTTTGGAAATAGGGTAGTTGATGAGTGGAACAATCTGCCTAGTAGGGTTATTGAAGCTAGGACCTTTGGTAGTTTTAAATTTAGGTTGGATAAATTCATGAGTGAGAGGGGTTTGATTTGAGTGGGAATTGCACATGAGTAAATAGAATTATCAAAGCTTATTTCTTGGGTAGCATTGAAAATTTTTTTTTTTTTTTTTTATTAACACATCGGCCGATTCCCACCAAGGCAGGGTGGCCCGAAAAAGAAAAACTTTCATCATCATTCACTCCATCACTGTCTTGCCAGAAGGGTGCTTTACACTACAGTTATAAAACTGCAACATTAACACCCCTCCTTCAGAGTGCCGGCACTGTACTTCCCATCTCCAGAACTCAAGTCCGGCCTGCCGGTTTCCCTGAATCCCTTCATAAATGTTACTTTGCTCACACTCCAACAGCACGTCAAGTATTAAAAACCATATGCCTCCATTCACTCCTATCAAATACGCTCACACATGCTTGCTGGAAGTCCAAGCCCCTCGCACACAAAACTTCCTTTACCCCCTCCCTCCAACCTTTCCTAGGCCGACCCCTACCCCGCCTTCCCTCCACTACAGATTTATACACTCTCGAAGTCACTCTGTCTCGTTCCATTCTCTCTACATGTCCAAATTGGGTTGAGCAAATATTCTGTTAGTGGGATGAATTGTGAAAAACTTGCCTAGTATGGGCCAACAGGCCTGCTGCAGTGTTCCTCCTTTCTTATGTTCTTATGTTCTTATTTCCACATCATAGGGAGTAAAGGTTATAAAGGTGGTGACCAGGGAACATTGGAACATGAGTGCTGTAATTTTAATGAGAACCTTACAACCCTCAGGACTGAAAATGGAACATGACAGGGAAAACATTACTCAGCAGAGGAGGATTATAAGGATGAGTAAAAGTGGTATCTCCCCGCAGGAAATTACAACAAAGCTTGGACTCTCTAGAGCAACTGTATATTGTTGGCTTAAGAGATGGAATGAAGAACATACTCTTGAAGATCAACTCAGACAGGGACCAGCAAGGCATAATAGTGCAGCTGAGGACCAAAGAATACTAAATGACCTCCAGAGCCACCCACTTACCAATGCAGTTGCCATTCGAGATCGTCTGCAGCTTAATGTGTCAGCTCAAACAATTGGGTGACGATTACAGGAGAGAGGAATCCATCACAGAATTCCAGCCAAAAAACTTTATTTAATCAACAGAAATCATCAGTTATGACTGCAGTTTGCACAACAATATTTGAATAAAGGATTGGACTGCTGGTCAAGGGTTATTTTTCTCTGAAGAGAAGAACTTCCTGTCAATATATCAAGGAAAAATTCATTGCTGGGAAATACCAAGTGAGTTATCCTGTTTTCAGTGTTTTATTCAAACTGATAGAAATCTAGGCAACATAGTTTTAAACATGAATCAATCTCTGTTAGACCAGATTTGTTAATACATTTGTTATCTCAGTAATTCAACATACTTTTCAATTCCACGATTTAAACATAATTTATAAATATAGTAAATTGATATACATACTATTAAATAAATATTTCATTTTTGTCACAATACTCAACAATACTCAGAACTCTTGCTCCATCTTTCTTTCCCTCCCATCACTCTCCAGTATCCTACAGTCTGCATAACTTCAACCATTCTCTGCCCTACTCCTTATCTATGGGCTTCTTCACCTCCCCACATTCAACACTTTACACTTTGTCATTTTATGGTAGATCACACGAGTTTATTATAACTTTTCCTTTTATGAGATAATAAAGGGATTGTTTGAAGGTGAATTTAAGAACAAAACATTTGTAATGAACATGATTTAACTCACTTGTGAACACAGGTTCCGAGGCATGGACTTTAAATGTGGCTGCAAGGAGGAAGGTGGAGGCAGTGGAGATGTTTTAATTGCTGAGAATTCGGAGTTTTGAGATTAGAAAACTGTGTGGGGTTAACAAAAGTATAATTCAGAGGACTGAGGAGAGGTTGTTGAGGTAAGGAAGGTTAGGAGGTCATTAAAGGATGGGGTGGAGGGAGGGTGTAAAGGAGATTTTGAGGGGTAGGAGCTTGAACATCCAACAGAATAAATTGTCAAAGTAAAAAAAAAAAAATAAGAAAATCACTATTATCCAGTGAACCATGATTATATATTTTTAGATTCTCAGTAATACAGAACAGTCAGCAATAATGTCTTGAATGCTTAACCCTTTGACTGTCGGAGACCCCTTTCTGAAACTGTCATTCTATGTCGGGAAATATTCGAAAAAAAAAAAACATTATTTTTTCTTACCAAAATGTTAGGATTATTTTGCTGATTGTTTTAAGCCTAAAAAAAATTTTTTGCGATTAGTACTTACCGAGATATGGAGGCGTAAAGTTGGCACAATTTGAGCTGCGTATGGCAACATCGGCGAATTCCGCTGACTCGGTAAACTTCTGTTTACTTCCATTCGTAGATTTCTTGTTTTTTTCACTATTTTCTTTTTTTATGTAACTTATGTGGCCTGTGAGACCACAGTAAGGTGCAATGTATATATATACACTCGTTGTTTGCACCACAATAACTTCACAAACAATGGTATGTTTATATTGTTTACAAAACTTGTTTACACAAACAAACAACGACAAAAAATGTTCATTACTATTGTTCTATAATATATATACATATGTACACTCACTGAACACTTTCCTAGAACTCCTGCAGCTTGTGGAACTCCTTGAAACATGGGTATAAGCACAGTGGTACTTTACACTCCTCACATAAAACGAGTGTCTCTGCGTGTTTGTGGGCGTTTTGTGGAATGTTTACAGACAAAACACCTCTTCTGAGCATTTTTCTTGAGAGTAGTAGCAGGCACTTGTATGGGGTAGTGATCACCAGGACTCATACGAGAGGGCATGTGTTGATAATTTCGTGGGCGCTGGTCTATTGCAGGTGTTGCTCCTTGGTACTTGAATATTATTTGTCTGATGACTGACAAACAAAATTCACCATATTTGGGTTTGTTGTTGGTCTTCAACTTGTACATGTTATAAGAATTCAGCATGGAAATGTCAAGAAGATGGAAAAAGAGTTTTATGTACCACTTATAACTTTTGCGTACACAATCAGCAAACCCAATCTGCATGTCACATTTGTCCACTAAGCGCATATTGAGGTTGTAGTCCATCACAGCTGCAGGTTTTAGAATGGGTTCATTGGTCTCTCTATTCTGTCTTCCACTGTCTACCATTTCATGTCTGTGAACTGATGTCAACAATGTGACATCACGTTTGTCTTGCCACCGAAATGCCATGATATCATTGGCAGCAAACACCTGCACTTCACCTCTACGAGTGCCAGCGTCAAACCTAGGCATATGTTTACGATTTGCATGCACTGTGCCACACACGTCTGTCATGTTCACTCGCAAGAAATCACTGAGTAAAGGGCTCGTGTACCAGTTATCAGTATATAATATATGCCCCTTACCAAGATATGGTTCCATCATTGTTCTAACCACATCACCAGAGATACCCAATAACTTCATGGTATCTCTCAATGTATTACTGCCAGTGTACACAATTAGATCCAGAACCAGACCACTTTTGCAATCACACAGTACAAATAACTTTATACCAAAGCGTTTCCTCTTGCTTGGTATATACTGCTTGAACGACAGTCTGCCTTTGAACAAAATCAAAGACTCATCAATAACAAGCTTCCTGAAGGGATAAAAATACATACAACACTTTTGTTTCAGGTACATGAACACATTCCTGATCTTATATAACCTGTCGTTTCTGTCAGGCCTGGTTTTATCAGAAAAGTGAAGCATACGCAACAGTATCAAAAAACGATTCACTGGTATATCACTAAAACCTGGGGTTGAAATCAGGCGTTCTGTCGACCAGTATGTGGTGACAGTGTGCTTATAAACATGTGGCATAAGCATTATTGTGGCAAAGAACAAGTACATCTCTGCCACAGTTGTGTCCTTCCACTGGTGTAGCCGTGAATTTGGTGAAAGAAGTGTGTTTGCCATGGTGTACTCATAGTATGTGTTGCTTTCCCTGACAATAATGTCCATCAGGGGTTCATCGAAGAATAACTGAAAGCATTCCAGTTCAGTAGCATTGTTCCCAAGTGTACACGATGGCCGTATTCCACTTTGTGCTTCATCAAAGTCATGGGGATTGGGAACAAAATTGTCACCTTGCTGCCAATCCCATATGCGGTCTGCTGGTGCGTACAGGTGGTTGTGGTTGTGCAGGTTGTGGTTGTGCAGGTTGTGGCTGTGCAGGTTGTGGTTGTGCAGGTTGTGGAAGTGTGGGGGTGGTTGATGGTGGTTGTGCTGAGTTAGCAGCGTGGGTAGCAGCGTGGCCCGCTCGTGGTGGCACAAGACTCATGCCACCGCCAACACCACCACTACCACCACCTGCCCCACGCACATTACGCATCCCCATTGTAACAATATCGTCATCTTCACTATCAATTCGTGGTGTAGGGCCAAGAGATGTACTCCGAGATTTACTCCTTTTCCTTGGAATAGCATATGGCACACTACCAGAACGCATGTTGCGTCATACATACTGCCGCTTCACTGGAGAATAATCTCCTCACTGTCGCCACTAGAACTGCTTTCAATAGCTTTGAAATCACTGTCATCTTCACTTACACTGCTCACATCAGAGTTATTACAAATAAAGAAGCATTTGTAATAAACGACTGTTTGGGATACTGAGTAACTATCAGCTTTTCAATATTTATTATATTATTATTAATATAAAAACATATAGTACTCTGAATAAAATCATAAATCGATATAATCTGTGTAAAAACATATATAATCTCTTTATACACAATTATAACGTAGTAAAAATTCACAAGTAAAAACAATCATAAAATTCAGTGCAGTGTCAAACGTCGCTGCCATCGTCGTGTCACACAGGACACCACCACACCTAGTTATGACACGCATTCTCTTCCGTGTCATCAGACACCCTTGTCTCTGTGTTACACAACACGCCTTCTCTCCGTGTCACACGACACTCTCTGTGCCACATGGCACGCCCCCTGTGTCATGACTCAGTCTCTAAAACCTAGTCACCGCGTCATCCGACACCAACACCAAATCACACGACTATTCCACTTGTGTCGTGCCACCAGTTGTCACTACATCAATGAACACACACCAGTGACACTACAACACCAGTGACACTTTCAGGTACAGTCTCAACTCCGGGTACACAGTCTCAGGTACAAAACAGTCTCGGTACACTGTCTCCCTCGCAGGACACGTACACTCTCCATAGTGCAGGTACACTCTCCATAGTGCAGGTACACTCTCCATAGTGCAAGTAAGAGTCTGTACACTCTCCAAGGTGTAGGGAAGAGTCTGTACACTCTCCAAGGTGTAGGGAAGAGAGTCCGGTGAGCACTCTCCAATGGTGTAGGGAGAGTCGGAAGGACACTCTACAATAGTGTATGTGGAGAGTCCGGTTGACGCTCTCCAGTGTGAGAGTATAGTTGACCCCCTCTAGGAGAGTCAGGTGGACACTCTCTACTAGAGTCTGGTGAACACTCTAGGAGAGTCTGGTGGACACTCTCTACTAGAGTCTGGTGAACACTGTCAGTCAAGCCGGCACGGCAGTCAAACATCAGGTCTGATGACGTAACCCCTTGACTGCCGGCCGGTAAGGAAACTACCTAACAACCATTGTTAGATAAGGGGCCGTAACACCCCCACCACAAAATGACCGACACACAAAGATTCAGGTACTACGTAATATAAGATTTATCCCAAACAGTCATTTCCCGGACAAACAAGATTATCCCGGACAGGCCCCCATATTACAAATAAAGAAGCATTTGTAATAAACGACTGTTTGGGATACTGAGTAACTATCAGCTTTTCAATATTTATTATATTATTATTAATATAAAAACATATAGTACTCTGAATAAAATCATAAATCGATATAATCTGTGTAAAAACATATATAATCTCTTTATACACAATTATAACGTAGTAAAAATTCACAAGTAAAAACAATCATAAAATTCAGTGCAGTGTCAAACGTCGCTGCCATCGTCGTGTCACACAGGACACCACCACACCTAGTTATGACACGCATTCTCTTCCGTGTCATCAGACACCCTTGTCTCTGTGTTACACAACACGCCTTCTCTCCGTGTCACACGACACTCTCTGTGCCACATGGCACGCCCCCTGTGTCATGACTCAGTCTCTAAAACCTAGTCACCGCGTCATCCGACACCAACACCAAATCACACGACTATTCCACTTGTGTCGTGCCACCAGTTGTCACTACATCAATGAACACACACCAGTGACACTACAACACCAGTGACACTTTCAGGTACAGTCTCAACTCCGGGTACACAGTCTCAGGTACAAAACAGTCTCGGTACACTGTCTCCCTCGCAGGACACGTACACTCTCCATAGTGCAGGTACACTCTCCATAGTGCAGGTACACTCTCCATAGTGCAAGTAAGAGTCTGTACACTCTCCAAGGTGTAGGGAAGAGTCTGTACACTCTCCAAGGTGTAGGGAAGAGAGTCCGGTGAGCACTCTCCAATGGTGTAGGGAGAGTCGGAAGGACACTCTACAATAGTGTATGTGGAGAGTCCGGTTGACGCTCTCCAGTGTGAGAGTATAGTTGACCCCCTCTAGGAGAGTCAGGTGGACACTCTCTACTAGAGTCTGGTGAACACTCTAGGAGAGTCTGGTGGACACTCTCTACTAGAGTCTGGTGAACACTGTCAGTCAAGCCGGCACGGCAGTCAAACATCAGGTCTGATGACGTAACCCCTTGACTGCCGGCCGGTAAGGAAACTACCTAACAACCATTGTTAGATAAGGGGCCGTAACAAGAGTCTTCTACACGTTGAAATAGTTTCCTCTTCCGTTCTGGTACAGGTGAACGTGAATGAGACGGCCCAGCACCAGAGGTGGAAGGCTGTGGGTCATCTGGGTTTTCATCACTAATTATGTTATCCTGGGCACTGCTTTCGGTCACACCCTCTTGAAAACCATGGAATTCACTTTCACTGACACTTCCATCGCTGTTAGAACTATCACTTGGGAAGAGAAGGCCTCCATCGCTGGGGAGTGAGGTACTTCTTACCGCCAGGCATGGTGAACAAGGACTACAAACATGGCGCTCCTACAATGCACCACTGGGTCCTCGATTTTTTTCATACTGCGCACACCCACCACGCAGACCCATTCTCTCACATGTAGGCCTATCAGCTTTCTCCCGCTTCATTTGAAGCCGCTAGAATTTAGGCGTATAAATACGTCCGAAACATTGGCTCGTA
>WNWK01026612.1:0-27174 GCA_009830355.1 Cherax destructor | reverse complement strand
GGTGCTAAATGATGTGGTGTCGGCAACATGGAGCACTGCCGCTTGCAGAAACAAGAAACATTTATCGTTTTTTTTTTTTTTTTCCATTTTCTGTTGTTTTCATGCTATGATAATAATGTTTTGATGCAGATCTATTCATTTCATTGCCAATTCTTGTTTAGACACAAATGTTTGTTACTGAATTAGTAATCATACTGTCACAAACACACATGTTCACACTGATAAATAAATTTGTACACCTGGTTCAATCACTTACTATTGTTTACATATATATACAAGGTATTTACAGGTCCTATTTATGTTTCTAGAAGTCCACCACTGTATGATACTTGAAGAAGCATGGATTCATACAGAGTGCCACTCCACATTGCTGACACATGTATCGTGTGTCTTTTCGCACTTGGGGTCGCTGTGTACTGTAAGCACACACAACACACTTTTTCTGAGAGTACTTCTTCTTGGAGTAGATGGTAATGGTATCAGGCAGTGACAGTTAGGGATTATTCGGTTGGGCACTTCCCTCTGGTTGTGGAGTGACAGGTCGCTGTTGTGGAGTGACAGGTCGCTGTTGTGGGGTGACAGGTCGCTGTGGAGTGGCAGGTATAGGTGTGGTACCATACTTTCTCCCTATCTGCTTGATGACATTTAGGTGAATTCTGCATATCGTTGTCGCTTCCCAGTCTTTATTTCATACATGTTGAAGGCATTGAGCATTGCAATGTCCACAAAGGGGAAAAAACACTTTTATATACCACTTGCACTCCTACGCACACAGTCAACAAAGCCTATCATCATGTCACACTTGTCGACTAGTCGCATATTGTTTGTATAGTCGATGAGAACAGCTGGCTTTTCAATAGGTTGATTGTTGAGCTTGCTCATTCTGTCTGTTTGTACCATCTCGTTTCTGTGGATGGTTGACAGCAATGTCACGTCCCTTTGTCATGCCATGACAGTGCCATGATGTCATTGGCATGAAACGCCTGCACTACACTTCCTCCAGTGAACTTTGGCATGTGTTTTCTATTTCTTCTCACTGTTCCACATATATCAGTATTATTCACACGTAGGAAATCAGCAAGCATAGGGCTTGTGTACCAGTTGTCTGTGAACAATGTATGGCCCTTGCCAAGGTATGGCTGCATCATCTGCGAACAACATCACCAGAAATGCCCAACATGCGCCTGGTATCATCAAGTGTATTTTTACCTGTGTAGATAATGACATCCAACACAAGACCAGTCTCACAGTCACACATAACAAACAGTTTTAAACCAAAGCGATTACGTTTGCTTGGTATATATTGTTTGAATGACAGTCGCCCTTGAACAGAATCAAGGACTCAGCAACAACAATGTTCTTGAATGGATAAAAATAGGCACTGAATTTTTGCTTGAGATACATAAACAATTCCCGGATTTTGTAGAGGAGGTCATTTCGGTTTGGTGTATTCCTATCTGAGAAGTGCAACATTCTCAGCAACAGAAGGAATCTGTTGCAGGGAAGGAGGTCACGGAAGACTGGGGTGCTAATGAAGTGGTCTGTGGACCAGTAGTTTGCTATATTG
The DNA here is from genome assembly GCA_009830355.1 of Cherax destructor. Taxonomy (NCBI): domain Eukaryota; kingdom Metazoa; phylum Arthropoda; class Malacostraca; order Decapoda; family Parastacidae; genus Cherax; species Cherax destructor. The sequence goes on along the minus strand of WNWK01026612.1, from coordinate 25,607 downwards.
TTCTTATATGTGTGTGGCATAAGCATGACAGTGCCAAGGAATAAATACATTTCAGCCACAGTTGTATCTTTCCACCTGCGCAGCCGTGACGATTCTGAAAAATCTGCATGGTCCATTGTATACTGGTAGTACAGGCTTTGGTCTGAGTAACAATCAGGTTCATTATTGGCTCATCAAAGTATAGTTGAAAATAGTCTAACTCTGTAGACTCATTTGTGATGGGACAGTGTGGCATGATGCCACTTCCACTGCCATCAAAATTGAAAGGATGTGGCACGAATGGTGTATGTTCAGTCCACTTCCATTCACGATCAGATGGTGCAGGGTGGACCTGTGGCATGGGACGTGGGGGAGCAGGAGGGACGGGAGTGGGGCCAGCACATGATTGAGAGGGTGCCTCGTGGTCCTTTGTCTGTCCACACACCGCGCCACGAGGTTCAGGCACCATGCCACCCACCACCTCTTCCTCCATCCCAGCATACTCTCCTTCATTATCACTTTCACTATCAGTGGTGGGGTTTTGGATCGTGAACTGCCACGACCCTTGCCTCTGACTGCATATGGCACACTGCCTGAACGTAGGTAATGACGCCCATAAGTACGTTTCACTGGGGAATAATGATAATCACTGTCACTCAACGAATCGACTATGGGCATAAAATCGATTTCATCATCGTCACTTATATCACCTTCACTATCGTCACTATCATAACACATGGAAAATGATAATTTCCTCTTGCAGAGCTGCCTTTGGGTAGTAACACTAGCAACCCCAGAGGTGCTGGGCTGAGGGTCTGTGGCCACACTGGCCACACCAGATGTGCTGGGCTGAGGGTCTGGTATGGCCACACTGTCCACAGTGGCCACACTGGTCACCCCAGAGGTGATGGGCTGAGGGTCATCTGGGTTGTCATCAATAGTTTCACTAATTCCTTGATTATTAGTGGCTATATCACTGTCAAATCCACTAAGCTCGCGTTCTCTATCACTTTCCGAGAATAGTAGAGTGTTAATACGACAAGGCGTGAGTGAATCACGGGGGTGTGCCATGATGTTGACCCAAGATGGAGCTGAAACTAACTGGGGCTACCATGCGGTACCCTGGCGTCCCCGATTTTTTTCATACTGCGCACACTGAGGGCACAGACCCATTCTCTCATGTCTAGGCGACTCAGGCCTATCGCGCTAAATTTGAACGAATGTAAAATAAAACGTAGATATACGTTCGGTCACTTTCGCGAGTGAACGTATGTCTACGTGTGGACAGTTTAAGGGTTAAAGGCAGGTGAAATTGCTGACCTAGAAAATGTACAGAGAACCTTCATGGCACACATAACTACGATAAAACACCTCAGTTACTGGGAATGCTTGAAGTTCCTAAACCTGTACTCTCTAGAATGCAGGCGGGAGAGATACATGATCTGCAGTCAGAATGATAACAAATTCCCACTCCACACAACATACTCCACCAATATTCAAAAATCTAAACTTACTCACCATACAAGACATCCATAATTTTTACTGTGCCTATTACATACATAGAACAATAAACTCAAATAACCCACCACTCAAACTTCTCCTTACCAACCTTAACAGGACACATGACCATAACACAAGGCACAGATCACTCTTCGATGTTCCCCGTGTCCATCTAACACTATGTAAAAACTCAATGCACATTAAAGGCCCAAAAATTTGGAATTCATTACCTGTGATTGCCAAAGAAACCCTGCCTGTACCTCAATTCAAAACTCTGCTGAAAACCACCTACTCACCCAAAACTAAATACAGTGGACTCCCGGTTTTCGTGATTTTTTCGTTCCAGAATGCTGTTCAAGTGCCATTACCAAACAAATTTATTTCCCTAAGGAATAATGTAAAGTAGACTAGTCCTTTTAGACCCCCAAAAATACACTTACAAAAGCATTTAAAAAAAATACACTTATATAAAAGGGCGAGTTTGGAGCAGGACGAACACCATAGGGTCCACTGTACACAATATTTAACATTACCTACAAAGTTAATTAATCACATATGTTCAAAATAAATTGTCTACTATAATTTTTACCATTTAGTGTATTGTTAATTAATTTTAAGAATGCCCACAATGCTCTGCATATTAGGGGCTTTTGGCATGTACACCCCATTTATATCCTGAACTATGTACATCTTTATATCATGTCACAATAAAAATTATTATTATTATTATTATTATTATTATTATTATATACACTTGGAAAATCCTAGAGGGACTAGTACCAAACTTGCACACGAAAATCACTCCCTATGAAAGCAACAGACTCGGCAGACGATGCAACATCCCCCCAATGAAATGCAGGGTGCCACTAGCACGATAAGAGACAACACAATAAGTGTCAGGGGCCCAAGGCTGTTCAACTGCCTCCCAGCATACATAAGGGGGATTACCAATAGACCCCTGGCTGTCTTCAAGCAGGCACTGGACAAGCACCTAAAGTCAGTACCTGACCAGCCGGGCTGTGGTTTGTACTTCAGTTTGTGTGTGGCCAACAGTAATAGCCTGCTTGATCAGGCCCTGATCCACCATGAGGCCTGGTCACAGACCGGGCCGCGAGGGCGTTGACCCCTGGAACCCTCTCTAGGTATACTCCAGGGTATATCAAAGGTATATCAAAGGGTAAATGTCACCATCTCTGTACAAACATTGTATTATGCTAAAAAAATCTTTACTTTTTAATCTTTAATTTTATATTTTATATTTGTATCTTCAACTTCCAACTCCCAACTCAAACAGTTATGTAAGTGTATTTTTGTAGGTCCTTTTGTAAGTGTATTTTTGGGGGTCTGAAATGGATTAATCTAATTTTCATTATTTCTTATGGGAAAAAATTCCTTCGGTATCGGCACTTGAATAGCCGTCTGGAACAAATTAAGCTCGTAACTCGAGGTACCACTGTATTTTTAATTTTAATTTACCTGCTGTCTTCAACTTAATATTGAATCCCATATTTAACCTGATTTACATTGCTAGATCCCATATTTAACCTGATTTACATTGCTAAATCCCATATTTAACCTGATTTACATTGCTAAATCCCATATTTAACCTGATTTACATTGCTATATCCCATATTTACATTGCTTGATCCCTGATTTACATTCCTGGATGACTTGTGAAACCTAGATTGCACATTTTACCAGATTTAAGCTCATAGATGAGTCGTGTGGTACAGAAGTGTCACTTCATGAAGTGTCCAATGATGCTGGTAGAGGACTTCTCATTCAATGCTTGTGAATAACTTTTCCCCATTTGCTGTATAACCTTCATTTCCCAGTTCTGTATAACCCCTTTGGGTTTAGCACTTCCTGGTGATGTTAATTCTAAGGCTGAATTATGTACAGTGTGTATGATTGAATTTCATAAAAATAAATGTAGATTTGTTAAGTGTTTATGGTTGCTGTCGGAGTTCCGTGCCATGGAAAGTTATGATTTAATTTTATTTTTCAGGCTAAAACAGCGGCCATGGTGGCGCTAAACCAGCATTGTTCTCACCCTGCTGCTGCTGCCGCCGCTGCTGCTGCTGCCGGTGCTGCTGCTGCTGCCACCGCCACTCCTATATTCAAGGTTAGTTTTTCACATTTGTGGAGTACAGTAGAACCCCCATATCTGCAGATCCTGTATTCCAGTTTCAGTTATCTGCGGTTTACCATAGCCCTAAAATAACCCTTAATTTTGCTTAAAAATGACACCAAAGCACAAAAGTTGTGACAGTTGATCAAAGCCTAAGAGAAGCCATGAAGTGCTTCCCATCACTGAAAAAGTGATAATTCTCCACCTATTGTGTGTAATTTATCCATTAAACTTTATAATAGGTATGTATAGGACTTATATAGTATAGGGTTTGCTACTATTTGTGGTTTCGGTATCCACGGCAGGTCCCTGGAACGTATCCACCGCGGATATGGGGTCCTACTGTACTTGTAGTGGTGATGCTTCTAGGTAGGTATAATGTTTGTCAGGAAACAGGACAAGTGTTTCCTGACGCGGGTCTTAGATGATGACCCACAGCTGGAACTTTTGGTTATCTGATCGAAGCCTTTCACCGGCTTACCCCTCCACCCCTTCAAAAATCATGGTTATGATTATAACCATTATTACTATTAGTAATAGTTTGGTACTTGTAGTACTAACACATGTAACGATGATAATTGTAGGAGTGGTAATGCTTGCACACTTGTTGCTCGTAATGGTGAGATGTACACTCTTGACATAAAGCAAACTGATCTATTAGGTTTTTGGTTAGGTATTAGGTTAGGTTAAATTAGGTTAAGTTAGGTTAAATTGGGTTAGGTTAGGTTAGGCTAGGCTAAGTTCGGTTAGGTTAAATTAGGTTAAGTTAGCTTAAATCAGGTGATATCAGAAAGTGAAATGAGCTGGGGGTGAGCATAACACCAATCATATCACCAGAAATACACAAATCATATAACGTCAGAAGAGTCAGCAGTTTCAGCGAACCTCGGAACAGCATTTAGGACCTTGAATGGAGAGCCCTTTAGAACCTTATACATAAATAGGTCAGTTATTGAGTACTTGGCCCCAGCATGGAGCCCACACCAGGCCTGGTCACGGACAGGGCCACAGGGGCGTTGACCCCCCAAAACCTCCTCCAGGTATACCCCTGGTCAAGCACCTGAAGAAACTGGAAAAAGTCCAAATATATACAACCAGACTAGTACCAGAACTGAGAAGAATGAACTATGAGAAGTTGAAGGAAATGAACCTGACCTCCTTAGAGGAGAGACATGATCACTATGTACAAAATCTTAAGAGGAACTGAGAGGACAGATATGGACAGACTGAATTAAGAGGACCAGGATCAAGGGACCACAGGTAGAAGTTAAAGACACAGATGAACCATTGGGATGTTAGGAAGTATTTCTTTAGCTTCAGGTTGGTTGTAAAGTGGAAAGACTTGGATGAGGCAGTGGTGGAGGCAAAGTCAATAATATGCAGCTTCAAGAGTAGGTAGTATAAGACCCAAGAAGAACAAAAAAGCACAATACAGTGACTGGAACAACCCATACATAGGAGAAAGAGACTTAGGATGACATTTTGGTTCAAGCTGAACCATTAACAAGTCACACTAACACACAAAGGTGAGGGAGCCAGTATATATAGGAAAGGAGGATAGGGACGGGATAAAGAGGGGAAGAAAGAAGTGGAGAAGCAGTGGTGGAGGTAATGCTGGTAGTGGACATAGCAGTGGTAGTAGTAGTAGTAGAAGTGGAGTAAGGGTCAGTACAAGAAATAGCACTGCAGGAGAGCTACTGGCCTATTAGGGTGGATAAAAAAAAACAGGGAAATAAAAACTGGACAGAACATACCTACCTGGAGTCTACCTGGAGAGAATTCCAGGGGTCAATGCCCCCGAGGCCCGGTCTGTGACCAGGCCTACCCCTAGGCAGAAGAAAGATGAAGAAAACAGAGGAAAGGAGAAGAGTAAGGGAGAGAAGGAAGGATCAGGTGAAGTCACAAGTGTTCTGAAGTTTGGAGCATTTGACAGTGTAAGGAGAAAGGAAGTCATCTAGAGAGACAAAGCCAGAACTGAGATTCACACAGGGAAAGTTGTGTATAAGTGACGCTTGAACAAGACAATGTCTGTGAAGGCTAGAAGTAGGCTAGACAGTGTCTGTGAAGGCTAGAAGTAGGGTAGACAGTGTCTGTGATGGCTAGAAGTAGGCTAGACAGTGTCTGTGAAGGCTAGAAGTAGGGTAGACAGTGTCTGTGATGGCTAGAAGTAGGCTAGACAGTGTCTGTGATGGCTAGAAGTAGGATAGACAGTGTCTGTGAAGGCTAGAAGTAGGCTAGACATTGTCTGTGAAGGGTAGAAGTAGGCTAGACAGTGTCTGTGATGGCTAGAAGTAGGGTAGACAGTGTCTGTGATGGCTAGAAGTAGGGTAGACAGTGTCTGTGATGGCTAGAAGTAGGGTAGACAGTGTCTGTGATGGCTAGAAGTAGGGTAGACAGTGTCTGTGAAGGCTACAAGTAGGGTAGACAGTGTCTGTGATGGCTAGTAGGGTAGACAGTGTCTGTGATGGCTAGAAGTAGGGTAGACAGTGTCTGTGATGGTTAGAAGTAGGGTAGACAGTGTCTGTGAAGGCTAGAAGTAGGGTAGACAGTGTCTGTGAAGGCTAGAAGTAGGGTAGAAAGTGTCTGTGATGGCTAGAAGTAGGGTAGACAGTGTCTGTGATGGCTAGAAGTAGGGTAGACAGTGTCTGTGAAGATTAGAAGCAGGGTAGACATCATTTGTGAAGGCTAGAAGTAGGGTAGACAGTGTCTGTGAAGGCTAGAAGTAGGGTAGACAGTGTCTGTGATGGCTAGAAGTAGAATAGACAGTGTCTGTGAAGACTAGAAGCAGGGTAGACAGCATTTGTGAAGGCTAGAAGTAGGGTAGACAGTGTCTGTGAAGGCTAGAAGTAGGGTAGACAGTGTCTGTGATGGCTAGAAGTAGGGTAGACAGTGTCTGTGATGGCTAGAAGTAGGGTAGACAGTGTCTGTGATGGCTAGAAGTAGGGTAGACAGTGTCTGTGAATCTACAAGTAGGGTAGACAGTGTCTGTGAAGGCTAGAATTAGGGTAGACAGTGTCTGTGAAGGCTAGAAGTAGGGTAGACAGTGTCTGTGATGGCTAGAAGTAGGGTAGACAGTGTCTGTGATGGCTAGAAGTAGGGTAGACAGTGTCTGTGAAGGCTAGAATTAGGGTAGACAGTGTCTGTGATGGCTAAGTAGGTAGGCAGTGTCTGTGATGGCTAGAAGTAGGTAGACAGTGTCGTGAAGACTAGAAGCAGGGTAGACAGCATTGTGAATGCTAGGTAGGAACAGTGTCTGTGAAGGACTAGAAGAGGGTAGACAGTGTCTGTGATGGCTAGAAGTAGAATAGACAGTGTCTGTGAAGACTAGAAGCAGGGTATACAGCATTTGTGAAGGCTAGAAGTAGGGTAGACAGTGTCTGTGAAGGCTAGAAGTAGGGTAGACAGTGTCTGTGATGGCTAGAAGTAGGGTAGACAGTGTCTGTGATGGCTAGAAGTAGGGTAGACAGTGTCTGTGATGGCTAGAAGTAGGGTAGACAGTGTCTGTGATGGCTAGAAGTAGGGTAGACAGTGTCTGTGAATCTACAAGTAGGGTAGACAGTGTCTGTGATGGCTAGTAGGGTAGACAGTGTCTGTGATGGCTAGAAGTAGGGTAGACAGTGTCTGTGAAGGCTAGAATTAGGGTAGACAGTGTCTGTGATGGCTAGAAGTAGAGTAGGCAGTGTCTGTGATGGCTAGAAATAGGGTAGACAGTGTCTGTGAAGACTAGAAGCAGGGTAGACAGCATTTGTGAATGCTAGAAGTAGGGTAGACAGTTTTTGTGAAGGCTAGAAGTAGGGTAGACAGTGTCTGTGATGGCTAGAAGTAGAATAGACAGTGTCTGTGAAGACTAGAAGCAGGGTAGACAGCATTTGTGAAGGCTAGAAGTAGGGTAGACAGTGTCTGTGAAGGCTAGAAGTAGGGTAGACAGTGTCTGTGAAGGCTAGAAGTAGGGTAGACAGTGTCTGTGAAGGCTAGAAGTAGGGTAGACAGTGTCTGTGATGGCTAGAAGTAGGGTAGACAGTGTCTGTGATGGCTAGAAGTAGGGTAGACAGTGTCTGTGATGGCTAGAAGTAGGGTAGACAGTGTCTGTGATGGCTAGAAGTAGGGTAGACAGCAGCAGTTAGAATGATAACAAATTCTCACTCCAGGCAACATACCCCACCAATACGTATTCAAAAACCTAAACTTACTCACCATACAAGACATCCATACTTTTTACTGTGCCTATTACATACATAGAACACTCTATGCAGATATTAACCCACCACTCAAACTTCTCCTTACTAATTTTAACAGGACACATGACCATAACACTAGACACAGATCACTCCTCGATATTCCCCGTGTCCACCTAACATTATGTAAAAACTCAATGCACATAAAAGGCACGAAAATTTAGAATTCATTACCTGTCATTGCCAAAGAAACCCTACCTGTACCCCAATTCAAAACGATGCTAAAAAACCACCTTCTCACCCAAAGATAATTGCTCCATATCAACCATTCCCAGCAAAGTAGAATAATCACTTAACGTAAAACCTGACTTTAAAGTCAATGTAATGTATGAATGAACGAATGAATGAATGTAAAACCTGTTATGAATAATACTTACTTAGCTAATTATTCCCACAACACTTATATTATAATGACCACGTAAACTAACTGCAATGCAATTAATTGTTTTAAATTGTTATCTCACTAAATTAGTTGCATTGCTGCAATAAATTACTACAATTAATTGATATGTTCAACTTATATTCAAACTTTAAAACTTAGATATGCAACTTTACTTATTTTATAAATTATCAACCATAACTTTTTATTATTTTATTATTATTATTGCTTTAATTTGTTTAATCTGATTTAATTAATTTTATAATGAAGACAAAAGTACAAAACTATGTTCAAATTTCATAGCTTAAATACTCACCTTTACTCATTGTATACTATCTACAAAAATTCTTACAATCTAGTTTTAAGTTAATTTTAAGTCTGCCCAAAATGCCCTGCATACTAGGGGCTTTTGGCATGTACACCTCATGTAATCTCAATAACCAAATGTAATTCTTTGTATCATGTCCAAATAAAAATTATTATTATTATTATTATTATTATCTGTGATGGCTAGAAGTAGGGATCTTAATGCTAAAGTGGGTAAAAATGTTGTGGAGGGAGTAGTAGGTAAATTTGGGGTGCCAGGGGTAAATGTAAATGGGGAACCATTAATTGAGCTATGTGTAGAAAGAGGTTTGGTAATAAGTAATACATATTTTATGAAAAAGAGGATAAATAAATATACAAGGTATGATATAGCACGTAAGGAAAGTAGTTTGTTGGATTATGTATTGGTGGATAAAAGGTTGATGGGTAGGCTTCAGGATGTACATATTTATAGAGGGGCCACGGATATATCGGATCATTATTTGGTTGTAGCTACAGTTAGAGTAAAAGGTAGATGGGACAAAAAGAAAATGGCAACAGCAAGTAAGAGAGAGGTAAAAGTGTATAAACTAAGGGAGGAGGAAGTTAGGGTGAGATATAAGCAACTATTGGCAGAAAGGTGGGCTAGTGCAAGTATGAGTAGTGGGGGGGGTTGAAGAGAGTTGGGATAGTTTTAAAAATGCAGTATTAGAATGTGGGGCAGAAGTTTGTGGCTATAGGAGGGTGGGTGCAGGAGGAAAGAGGAGTGAGTGGTGGAATGAAGAAGTAAAGGGGTATGATAAAAGAGAAAAAGGTAGCTTATGAGAGGTTTTTACAAAACTGAAGTGTAAATAGAAGAGCAGAGTATATGGAGAGTAAAAGAAAGGTGAATAGAGCGGTGAGAGAGTGCAAAAGAAGAGCGGATGAAAGAATGGGAGAGGCTCTGTCAAGAAATTTTGCTGAAAACAAGAAAAAAATTTGGAGTGAGATAAACAAGGTAAGAAAGCCTAGGGAACGAATGGATTTGTCAGTTAAAAACAGAGTTGGGGAGTTAGTAGATGGATAGCTGAAGGTATTGGGTAGATGGCGGGAATATTTTGAGGAACTTTTAAATGTCGATGAAAAAAGGGAGGCGGTAATTTCATGTACTGGCCAGGGAATTACAACATCGTTCAGGAGTGAAGAAGAGCAGGATGTGAGTGGGGGAGGTGCGTGAGGCATTACGATGAATGAAAGGGGGTAAAGCAGCTGGAACTGACGGGATCATGACAGAAATGTTAAAAGCAGTGTGGGATATAGTGCTGGAGTGGTTGGTATTTTTGTTTAATAAATGTATGAAAGAGGGGAAGGTACCTAGGGATTGGCAGAGAGCATGTATAGTTCCTTTATATAAAGGGAAGGGGGATAAAAGAGAGTGTAAAAATTATAGGGGAATAAGTTTACTGAGTATACCAGGTAAAGTGTATGGCAGGGTTATTATTGAAAGAATTAGAGGTAAGACAGAGAGTAGGATTGCAGATGAGCAAGGAGGCTTTAGAGTGGGTAGGGGATGTGTAGATCAAGTGTTTACAGTGAAGCATATATGTGAACAGTATTTAGATAAAGGTAGATAAGTTTTCATTGCATTTATGGATTTAGAAAAGGCATATCATAGAGTGGATAGGGGAGCAATGTGGCAAATGTTGCAAGTGTATGGAATAGGTAGTAAGTTACTGAAGGCTATAAAGAGTTTTTATGAGGATAGTGAGGCTCAGGTTAGGGTGTGTAGGAGAGAGGAGATTACTTCCGGTAAAAGTAGGTCTTAGACAGGGATGTGTAATGTCACCATGGTTATTTAATATATTTATAGATGGGGTTGTAAAAGAAGTAAATGCTAGGGTGTTGGGGAGAGGGGTGGGATTAAATTATGGGGAATTAAATGCAAAATGGGAGTTGGCACAGTTACTTTTTGCTGATGATACTGTGCTTATGGGAGATTCTAAAGAAAAGTTGCAAAGGTTAGTGGACGAGTTTGGGAGAGTGTGTAAATGTAGAAAGTTGAAAGTGAACATAGATAAGAGTAAGGTGATGAGGGTATCAAACTATTTAAATAAAGAAAAATTGGATATCACATTGGAGAGAGGGATTATGGAAGAAGTAAATGTTTTCAGATATTTGGGAGTTGACGTGTCAGCGGATGGGTTTATGAAGCATGAGGTTAACCATAGAATTGATGAAGGAAAAAGGTGAGTGGTGCGTTGAGGTATCTGTGGAGACAAAAACGTTATCCATGGAGGCAAAGAAGGAATGTACGAAAGTATAGTGGTACCAACACTCTTATATGGGTGTGAAGCATGGGTTGCAAATGCTGCAGCGAGGAGGAGGCTGGAGGCAGTGGAGATGTTCTGTCTAAGGGCAATGTGTGGTGTAAATATTATGCAGAAAATTTGGAATGTGGAAATTAGGAGAAGGTGTGGAGTTACTAAAAGTATTTGTCAGAGGGCTGAAGAGGGGTTGTTGAGGTGGTTTGGTCATTTAGAGAGAATGGATCAAAGTAGAATGACTTGGAGAGCATATAAATCTGTAGGGGAAGGAAGGCGGGGTAGGGGTCGTCCTAGAAAAGGTTTGAGGGAGGGGGTAAAGGAGGTTTTGTCGGCGAGGGGCTTGGACTTCCAGAAAGCATGTGTGAGCGTGTTAGATAGGAGTGAATGGAGACGAATGTTTTTTGGGACATGACGATCTGTTGGAGTGTGAGCAGGGTAACATTTTGTGAAGGTATTCAGGGAAACCAGTTAATTGATTTAGTTGGACTTGAGTCCTGGAAATGGGAAGTACAATGCCTGCACTTTAAAGGAGGGGTCTGGGATAGTGACAGCTGGGAGGGACTATTCTCAGCTGTCGTATCTGAGTGCCTCTGCAAAGACAGTGATTATGTATGAGTGTGGTGAAAGTGTTGAATGATGATGAAAGTATTTTCTTTTTGGGGATTTTCTTTCTTTTTGGGTCACCCTGCCTCGGTGGGAGACGGCCGACTTGTTGAAGAAAAAAAAAAATAATAATAATAATAATAGTTTATTTCAGCATAATACAATATTTGTACAAAGGTGAATGACATTTGGGTATACATGCCAGAAGCCCCTTAATATACAGAACATTTTGGACAAACTTAAGACTGACTTAAGATTAGTAAGGCAATGACAATATGAATAATTTTATAGTCACTTGGGTGAGTGTAAGTATAAATTTAGAAGTTACAGTGAATTCAAGAGAATTGAATATCATATTAGTTCATGCTATACTATGTGTATTATCAAGTTTAATTGGTAAGGTATTACAGGTTTCGTTATTAACCTAAAGGGGACACAATTTTTTAATGTTTTGAAGAATTACAGATATTGAGAGATTATATTGTTTTACATCTAGTTTACACATAGAGTAGTGCCCTTTTATCCATGGGGGATACCTCCCAAGACCTACCATGGATACCTGAGACCGTGGACAGTTGCGAACCCTATATATAAGTCATGTTTCGTTAACGTACATACCTATCATAAAGTTTAATTGATAAATTACACACAATAAGTCAAGAATTAATTCTTTTTCACTGATGGGAAGTATTTCATGACTTAGGCTTTGAAGAACTATCACCATCACTACTTTTGCACATTGGGGCCATTATTAAGCAAAATTAAGGGTTATTTTTGGGCCACAGTAAACCGTGGATACAGAATATATGGATACGGGGGTCCGTCTGTATTTAGCTGATGCTATGTTAGGGAGAGAAGGTGTTTTTTAATGGTAGTTTTGAAGATTCTGGCTGAGACAGTGGCTCTGGAGATTTCAAGCCCTTTTATGTGTACTGAATTTGTGAAGAGATGTAGCTGGACACAGGGAATGTCATAGAGATTTTTGTGCCTAGTATTGTATGTGTGTGTGGGTTCTGTTGCAACTATCAAGAAAGTGCTTCAGGTTGGGATTAATATTAGAATTTATTGTTCTTAATGTTAGAATTTATTGTTCTTAATGTTAGAATTTATTGTTCTTAATGTTAGAATTTATTGTTCTTAATGTTAGAATTTATTGTTCTTAATGTAAGAATTTATTGTTCTTAATGTTAGAATTTATTGTTCTTATTGTTTTCAATGTTAGAATTTATTGATAAGTAAATGTTGGTTAAGTTTACGAAATCGAGTATATTTTGTTAGATTTACAAGAGAGAATATTTGGTTATTTACAAAATCAAGTATTTGGTTATTTACAAAACTGAGTACATATTTTGTTAGATTTACAAATTTAAGTACAGTATTATGTCTGAATTATAAGATATATTATCTTTTTACTTCACAAAATGTAATATGTTATTGTGTTAGATTTACAAACTATAGCATTTTTTTTCTTTTACAAAATACATTATTTTGTCTGATTTATGAATTTTAATATTTTTATATTTTTGTTTCTTGAAACAACTTCCTGAAAAAGTTTCTTAATTGCAGATGATTACTGGCGCAGCAGAAAACACAATGAGTCGTTAAGATGAGAGGGACAGTGTGGATTGAGTGTCATGCATGCATCTCATGGGTGTGATCACGTGCTCAGACCTCATGAACCCCTCCGCCAATGTTACCTATACACACAAGAAGTTCAAAAGGGCCCCGATCGAGGCCTGTGACACTGTGGAAAAACAGCAACAGCCCCACCACGACGAGAATGGAAGGAGCGGCAAGAATGCATCCTCAACCGTACTCGTGAGATCAAACAAAGCATTGGTGTTAGGGGCTCCGTCACCTGTTAATGGTTTCCTCTCCTCGCCAGCGGCGAATAATTTCTCCGGAAGTGCCATTCAGTTCTCCTTGGAATCTGACGACAGTAAAAAGAAAAATGGAAATAGTGGTGGCAAGTACAAATGTGAGTATTGTGGGGTGGGGTGTGCTAAACCCTCAGTGCTGGACAAACACATCCGCACCCACACCAACGAGCGGCCGTATAGCTGCGAACAATGTAGCGTAGCCTTTAAGACCAAGAGTAACTATTTGAAACATACCAGATCCCGAGCCCACGCCCTCAGGTGTGATGGTGGGGGTCAGGACGGAAGCGACGGGACGGTAGAATCCAGCGACAATCTTGACGTAGAGGGAGATGAAGGCTCCCGTTGCCCCAGTCGAGAAACTGGGCAGCAGTGCCAACCTGCAGACCTTTCTGTGGGTCATGTTTCCACCGTGGAGCAGCCAACGAGTGTCACTGCTGCCTCCTCGGCCGCCAGAATATATCAAGAAGATGGCAAAGATCGAGGCAATTTTATATACAAGCCCAAGTTCCGCGTTCGTGCTCAGTATTCACCCCAGGAGGAGAGCGGGCCTAAGAGACAATCTCCTCCTATACAAAGACAGTTGTCAACCCCACCTCAGGATGTCACTACATTTGACAGTAATGTCATCAACACTCCGACATATCAAGTGCTTGCTGCCTCTACCCTCAGTCATCCTGGCCAGGGTGCTCACTCCAGTCCCAGGCCTCACTCCCCAAGTCCTTCCAGCGTTCCCAAGCAATGCCTTCCTCCACTAGATATTCGGGCTGCCAACAGGAAGGATGATGGAGCGACATCCGCTCAGCGGAACTCTGTGGTGGCCTCTCAGACTGTAAGTTCTCTGTGGAAAGGGATGAAGTCTCCTAGTCCAGATTTAGTCGGGCAACATATCACTAAATTGATTGTTGAAAATCAAGCCATCGTGGAGACCCACAATCCGCTGTGGTCTCGGCGTTACAGGCGCCAGAACAGCCTCGGCTCTTCATCGAGTGAGAGCGATGGGTCTGGCAGTGGTAAAAGTCGAAGATACAATCTTGCAGATTCAAACCTAAAAAATGTTAAATCTGCTTCTGTAACCCTTCCTGCTTGTTCAGGGCCTGTGCAGCCATACTCCCGCGAGAGAAGTCATTCCCTCGCTGCTGAACCCATCATGGTCGAGGCACGGTCTTCGTACAGTCCCAGTCTTCCACCCACCCCACACCTGCCTCTTGCTCAGCCTACAGTAGCCACCCCAATCAGTGCTTCCAAACCTTCCATATCATCACAAGGACCTACTACCTCTTATTCTCAGTCTGCCCCAACCTTCACTGCCTCCCATGTGACTATGGTTGACTTCAACATGGCTGATGCATCGCGCAAGCGGTGCATCTCTGAGGGCCCTTGTGTTGCTCGAGACTTATCAAAGAGTCGACTAATGCCTCTTGATGATCCACCTCTTCTACAGCAGCATCCACAAAACCCCGAGGGCTCGGTTATCAAAAACCTTCTCTTAACTGCCCGTGCTGGCATTGCAAATGCTATTGACCAAAACTTGGAGAGACAGGAACATAGCAGGAGGTGCAGCCAGGCTGTTACACTGGGTGACATTGGCTCTCACACGTGTTTAAGATGTAGAATACCTTTTCGAAATCCCGAGGACCTGGATTACCATCTTCGCCACTACTGTGGACAGAGACCAAGCACCGGGAGTGAAAGAGGGACTCCAGACACGATCAAGAGTAGCGATGGGGGACGTTGGTCAGGGGAGAAAGAAGCAGCTCTGGATCTGCAGAAAAAAAACGAGTATATGGACCAACACGACCGTGAGCGTTCGTCATCAAGAGGATCATCAGTTGGGGAAACGCCACAGAGACGAGGCTCAGAGGACGATTTTAAGTACCACCCAGACCTCTCACCGAAGGTATACAGGAGTAAATCGGCTCCAGAGGGTGCTCCACCCCCTACAAAGAAAAGAAAAATGTCTGATATTGATTCTGTGGCACAGGAAAGATCCAGGTATTTCTCATCAACATTTTCTAAAGGACAAGGGGGGAATAAAAATGAGTCTTGTATAAAATTAATGGAGGACATAAATAAACAAAAACTCAATAACCATCACCTCTTTGGTGGGGAAGTTCAAATCTGTGATGGAAATGAATTCAAAACCATGAGGATAGATCCCGGCCAACACCCGAGTCCAGCCATTGATATCTGCATCCCCCCACAACAACTGGGCGGCAGCATCCCCAAAGCAGAAGTATCCGTTCCAACGTCAGTGGTGGTGACGATTGCCAAGTCGGGTCTCAACTCCGGTGGAACGATGGTTCAGGTAGAGAATCAGACAAGCACGTCGTCTACCAAAACTATTCCGACCTTAGTGAGTTCATCATTGAACCGTGAACAGTCTGTTCTTTCACAGAACATGGCAAAGGCAGCTCATCCTCCTGATGTGTATAATACAGATACCAGTCAGTTTGCATATTCACCTTCATTTTTACAATACGCTCCGCCTCTCCAGCTGCCCAACCTGGCCATTCCTGGAATTCCAACTCCTGATTTGGGAGGCCTTTCCTTTTCTGGCTATTCTCCTCGTGTCCCTGGTCAAGCATTTCTCCATAGCCAGGCATCCCTCATGCACGGGATGCTGGGAAATCACAAATCGACTAGTGTTCGATCCCCAGTAGCATCTAGGGCTTCTCCACGAAGCTTTCCAGCAAGTGCAGCAGGCGGAATGTCAAGTTCGGGAACTACGGGGGAATATCAGGAGGTTCATCAAGTTCCGGAGGTTCGGGAGGACTCTCTGGAGGTTTGTCAAGTTCCGGAGGTACTCATGGAGGTGTGAGTGATGCTGCTGTAGAAGATGCTGCTGGGGGATCTCAAACCTTTTTAGTTAAAGAGAAGGAAAGAGAGCAGCAGAAGAGGCAGGGCAAGTTGCCGTCTGCTGGGTATCCCTCCCTCATACCCGTCGGGGATGAGAAGGTCCCTTACGTGCCAGGGATCCCAGGACCCTATTCTCAGGGCAGTGTGTTGCATTCTCCGGCTCACAGCATACAGAGAAGCCCGTTGATAGCAGTTGCTCCTATCTTGGCACCTGTGCCATCAACGGCACCTGTCTCCTCCGTTCCGTCTCTTCCAGCATTAATATGCCCATCTAGGGAGAAGAACCTGACAGTACATAAGTTAAAAGAGGTACCCAGAGACCTCACAAGCAGCCCAATGAGGGAGTGTGGTCACTCACTGTCTAGTAGTGTCAAGGTCTCTCATTGTCTCTCTCCAAGAATGTCATCAGTTATTGGCAAAGCTCCCGAAGTTCGATCCATTAACCCGGAGATACGAATTCATCCGGCAAAGTCAGATGCAGCGCCAGAGACGAAAAGTTCGGAAAGGCTTGTAACTCCTCACGAAGAGCAGAGTTACGACAATGGATCAAAAGATGACTCGTCCGACTCTGAAGAATTCCTGCCACCTCGGAAACGTCCAAACTTTTTGGCACTAAAACCTCAGGCGTATATGCCGAAATCTTCTCTAGCATTGATTGGGACAACCCTAGTCAGTCCTGACACCCCACGACCTAAGAAAAGTTGTGTACAAATGCTTCTGAATGGATCAGCCTATACTTACTTAGGGCACAAAGTCTCTACAAAGTCATATTTTTGTTGCATTTATAGACAACAGCCAATGTACGTACCTCAGTCTACCGACCCTAAGCTGTCTATGTACTCTAATTGGCAGATTAGAAAGCCGGCAGATGACAATCCTTTCAAATTGACGCCATATCAGGGTATGGGGCTATACGAGTCGAGAAAATATGATCCAGCTTATACAATCGCAAAGCCTAAAGAGTTAGACTTAATCCAGACTCATTCTTCGTACTGGACATTTAAGCAAGAGAAAGAGAAAGATAAAGAAGTGGAAGAAATAAAATCAAAGGAGAAAGATGGGAAGGATATCAAAAGCGAAGAGTCTTGCGGTAAAGTGTGCGAGCAAAGCTGCAGCGAAGGCAGCAGCGTCTCGGTGAAGCGCGAGAGTGATGAAGACAGCGTAGGCTCCCCGTGTAAGGTCACCGATGAGGCTGAGGGCTCGGATAGTGGTTCGGCCAAGCGGATCAAAATTTTTGAAGGGGGCTTTAAGAGCAGTGAAGACTACACGTACGTCAGGGGTCGTGGCAGGGGCAGGTACGTGTGTGAGGCATGTGGGATTCGCTGCAAGAAACCCTCTATGCTCAAAAAACACATCCGTACACACACCGACCTGCGGCCCTACGCTTGTGGCCATTGTTCTTTTAGGTAAGTCTTGTATAATTAGCATTTGTAGTTATTTTTTAATACACCGGCCGTCTTACACCAAGGCATTTAGTATTTTATAGAGGAGATGGGGTTACTAGTCCCTTGGTCCCGGCATGTTAGTCGCCTCTTATTACACGCATTACTTATGGAGGAAGAATTCTGTTCCACTTTCCCATGGAGATAGGAAATAAACAAGAACAAGAACTATGAAGAAAATCTAAGAAAACCCAGATGGGTGTGTGTATATATATATATATATATATACACACAAGTACAATTATTATACAGTGGTCCCTCGACTAACGATCTTAATCCGTTCCAGGAGCTAGACCTCAACACGAAAAAATCGTTATTCGAAACCTTATTTCCCATAAGAAATAATGTAAATACAATTAATCCGTTCCAGACTTCCAAAAATATTCACAAAACAGTTATAAATAGTATATATAAAGTAGTATATGTAATATGTAATATAATTAAACATTTAAAATAACATTTTCTTACCTTTATTGAAGAGACTTGCTGGCATCTGGAAGATAGGGAAGAGGACAGGGGGAGGAGGGGTTAGTGTTTGGAAGGGGAATCCCCCACCAAAAGGACTTCAGGTAACAAGTCCCTCTCTGGGGTTACTTCCCTTCTTTGTCTTTTAATCCCACTAGGACCAGCTTGAGAGTCACTAGAACCCTGTCGCAGAAAATAACTGTCCACAGTCTTCTGTTTCTGGCGCCTGTTTCCCTGCATCCCTGCATCCTTGCTACACTCCCTGCATGCCTACTACACTCCCTGCATGAATGCTACACTCTCTGCATGAATGCTACACTCTCTGCATGAATGCTACACTCCCTGCATGAATGCTACACTCCCTGCATGAATGCTACACTCCCTGCATGAATGCTACACTCCCTGCATGAATGCTACACTCCCTGCATGAATGCTACACTCCTGCATGAATGCTACACTCCCTGCATGAATGCTACACTCCCTGCATGAATGCTACACTCCCTGCATGAATGCTACACTCCTGCATGAATGCTACACTCCTGCATGAATTCTACACTCCCTGCATGAATGCTACACTCCCTGCATGAATGCTACACTCCCTGCATGAATGCTACACTCCCTGCATGAATGCTACACTCCCTGCATGAATGCTACACTCCCTGCATGAATGCTACACTCCCTGCATGAATGCTACACTCCCTGCATGAATGCTACACTCCCTGCATGAATGCTACACTCCTGCATGAATGCTACACTCCCTGCATGAATGCTACACTCCCTGCATGAATGCTACACTCCCTGCATGAATGCTACACTCCCTGCATGAATGCTACACTCCCTGCATGAATGCTACACTCCCTGCATGAATGCTACACTCCCTGCATGAATGCTACACTCCCTGCATGAATGCTACACTCCCTGCATGAATGCTACACTCCCTGCATGAATGCTACACTCCCTGCATGAATGCTACACTCCCTGCATGAATGCTACACTCCCTGCATGAATGCTACACTCCCTGCATGAATGCTACACTCCCTGCATGAATGCTACACTCCCTGCATGAATGCTACACTCCCTGCATGAATGCTACACTCCCTGCATGAATGCTACACTCCCTGCATGAATGCTACACTCCCTGCATGAATGCTACCACTGGGGTGCCACTAGGAAGCTTCTTTGGACCCATGGTGACTTATTTCACAGTGACAATCACTAAACCAGCAATAAACAGAGTAAATTTATTGTGAAATGTTTGAAAGAGCGCGCTGGGTATTGTTCACTCAAGTGTAAACAACGCTAGACTGGCGTCTTGCATGGCGAAGCGCGCAAGTGCGGGCAGGCGGACAGGTCGGGTATGGATCGCTACACGAGTAAAAATCGCTACACGAGAAAAATATTGACCGTAAAAAGCAATCGTTACATGAAAAAATCGTTATTCGGACAGATCGTTACTCGGGGGTCTACTGTACGGTGGACCCTCGGAAATCGAACACTCCCAACTCGCCCTATTATGTAAGTTTATTATTCTAAGTGCTTTTATAGGTGTATTTTTGGGGGTCTGAAATGGACTAATCTAATTTACATCATTCCTTATGGGAATAAATTCGTTTGGTAACAGCACTTGAACAGCATTCTGGAATGAAGAATGTTCGATTTCCGGGGGTCCACTGTAATTATTATTATTATTATTATCTGGGGAGCTGATATAATTTTTTGAGCTTTCAGTGCTTCTTTATCCCTCAACACCACTTCCAAGTATTGACTATATAAATACAAATTTTTATTGTTTATACGGTACAAAAATAATGTAGTCGACGAGTAATATAGTATTGTTAGGCACAAAATAAAGTTGCTGGTAGGTAATGTATTTTGGTTAAGCTAATGTGTGACAAAAATCTGATGCAATAAGCTGAGGGTTTTGAGAGAGTTTGAGTGGATGGAACGATTGCTTAGACAAAGCAATCAAATCACCTGTATGACTCCTACTGGTTTAGTGCTTCCCCCTGAATGTAATCAGTTATAATTACCTCCCTTTAAAAAAAACTGATGGTTGTAATCATAACTATGGTTTTTAAGGAGGTGGAGTGGTAAGCCAGGGAAAGGTCTCAGTCAGATGAGCAAAAGCTCCAGCTGTGGGTCATCATATGACTAAGACCCACATCAGGAAACACTTGTCCTATTTCCTGACAAACATTATACAATGGAAAAATAAACACATAAGCAGTATAATGTGATCCTTTATTGACAACGTTTCGCCCACGCAGTGGGCTTTATCGAGTCACAGACAGATCTACCTGGAAAATGAGTAACATGATTATATATAGGATATAGTCAGGTGGACAATGCTGGGTCAGGTGGAGAAAGCTGCATGTGACAGTATAAAAAGTAGTGTGATAGTTTAAAACCTTGTGTGACTTAAAGGACCTGCAGTGTTCCATTCTTGAGTTCTATGTGGGATAGCGTTGAAGAAGTTTCTTGGTAATAGGTTCAGCTATGTTGTAGAAGCCGTTGTTCTGGTTGAAGTTGTTGGATATACAGATAAGTGATGATTCCAGGATTCTTCGATATTGAGTGTTGTCTTCTCAGGTAGATCTGTCTGTGACTCGATAAAGCCCACTGCGTGGGCGAAACGTTGTCAATAAAGGATCACATTATACTGCTTATGTGTTTATTTTTCCATTGTGTCGGTATTTTATTCCATTTATTTCCAAACATTATACAGTGGAACCTCGTTTTTCGTATGCCCCAGTTTTCGTAGGATTCATTTTTTGACGACTTTTTCCGTTGAAATTTTGTCCCAGTTTTCGTACATCACCTCGGATTTCGTAGAGTTAACCCTTTGGGGGTCGACAGGCCTTCTCAGGAAAGTGTTCCTGGGGTCGAAAATTTTTTGGAAAAAAAAAAATAATTTTTTTCTTATGAAATGATAGAGAATCTTTTTCCGATCATAACGCCACAAAAATTATGAAATTTGATCGAAAAGTAACGGAATTATGCTTTCGCGAAGTTAGAAGTTAGCGGTAGCCATGACACTTACGCATCGGCGATTTTGCCCACTTTGAGCCCTATTTTCGACACATTCCAATGTTTCAGTCTCCTAAAAGTATAGCTATTTCGCTAGAACTCCATTTCTTCTATCGATTGAGTACAAGAAACCGCCTATTTACCAATTTCATCTACCCAAAATAGTGGTCAGAAAATGGCAATTTTCCAATTTCACACAAATTTCAAACGATGCCAATTTCAAAATAGGGTCCAGAGTAAACAAGGCAGACATTCCTGGAACTAAAATAACATGTTCTCTGTTCATTAGTCCCGTCTCCAGGCCCCTGTTCCATTACTTTTGCTTTTCATTTTGAATTTTTATTCTCACAAAAAATAGAAGATTTACTGTTATGTATACAACTGCATCATTGCAAAAATGGTATAAATAATATCAGAGCACTTGTACATGAATATAAGACTTGCAAGTTGATGTGTATTGGAGGCATGGTGTGATTTGTTTACTCTTGAACATCATAAAAAATCGAACATTTTCGCTACTTTGAGCTCAATTTCAAGGTACTTGTCATTGTCATACCAATCAAAATCATCTCTATTTCTGTAATATATCTTCCATTCTATCAAATGAGACCAAGAAAACGAGAATACATCAATAAATACTATACGAAAATCGACTGCAAAGTCGCTGTTTTAATCGAAAAAAACGGTCAGAGTTTTTTTTCTCTCATTATGCAGTGTGTACTGCAGGATTTTTTTTATACTGCGCACACTGACCACACAGACCCATTCTTTCATATGTATGCCTACCAGACGTTTTCTGCTTAAATTGAGGCCGCTAGAATTTGGGCGTACTAGTATGGCACCAACCCCTGCTCGTAAAACGTACTAGTGCGGCACCGACCCCCAAAGGGTTAAAAATGGTCCGTACAAAATGTGTCTGCCTGCCTGCCCGCATCTCTTGGCCACTCAAGCGCCCACACAAAGCATCCCATGCGTTCGTGACTCAGTAAGTAAGTTTATTCAGGTATACACAAATACATTTACATACATTATCATACATAGCAGCATATGTGTAGAGAACCTAGGATAACCCAAAAAAGTCAGACAGAGCATCCCAGAGTGACTTATTTCCATTTCCATTGCCTTTGTTTCTGGTTGAGTGAGTCCATGGGGTTGGATGTGAGTGGCCAGGATGTGGAACGACCACAGGGAAGTGCTAAACACTGAAGAGTTGCTGCAACACCTTCAACTGGAACAACAACAGATCGCAGCTGAGGAAATTGCTTCAGAGGAGGAGGAAGAGAGAGCGGAGAATGTGCCTTCTTCGGTGATTAAGGACATGTGTGCAAATTGGAGGGAGTTGCAAAGTTTTGTGGAGAAATATCACCCTAACAGAGCTGTTGCAAGCCATGTATGCAACATGTTCAATGACAATGCCTTGTCCCATTTTAGGCAAATCTTAAAGAGACAGATTTTTTGTGCGACAAGGGTCCAGTGACTCAAGCTGGTCCTAGTGCCAGTAAAAGACAAAGAAGGGAAGTAACCCCGGATAGGGACTTGATACCTGAAGTCCTTATAGAAGGAGATTACCCTTCCAAACAATAATCTCTCCTCCCTCTCCCCTCCTCGCCGTCTTCCATACACCAACAAGAGTCTTCAATAAAGGTAAAAGTGATGTTAAATGTTCATTTATCCATTTCATTAGTCATTAATATTTGTTTCTCATTGTTTTTATTATTATTTTTTTTTTATTAACACATCAGCCAATTCCCACCAAGGCAGGGTGGCCCGAAAAAGAAAAACTTTCATCATCATTCACTCCATCACTGTCTTGCCAGAAGGGTGCTTTACACTCATTGTTTTCTGTATGTAAAACTATAGTTATTCTCTATAAAATGTATTTTTTGTTAATATTTTAGGGTGTTTGGAACGGATTAATTGGATTTACATTATTTCTTATGGGAAATATTGCTTCAGTTTTCATATGATTCAGTTTTCGTCAGACTTTTTAAGAACATAAGAAAGAAGGAACACTGCAGCAGGGCTACTGGCCCATGTGAGGCAGGTCCAAGTCTCCAACAGGCTTAAGCCAATGCCCTGACCCAGCCAGGTCAGGTTACATTCACTTAAGGAAGGAACACTGCATCTGACCTAGTAGCACAAGCTAGTCAGGACCAACTCACACCCAACCGCACCCACTCATATAATTATCTAGCCGACCACCTGGAGCTACTGTCTCCAGGTAGTCAGGTCACTACCACTTAAGGAATTAGTACGGCAACTGACCTGGTAGTACAAGCTAGTAGGTCCAAACTCACACCCACCCACACCCACTACTCATGTATTTATCTAACCTATTTTTAAAGCTACACAACGTCTTAGCATCTATGACAGTACTTGGAAGTTTGTTCCACTCATCCACAACTCTATTACCAAACCAGTGCTTTCCTATATCCTTTCTGAATCTGAACTTTTCCAACTTGAAACCATTGCTGTGAGTCCTGTCTTGGCTGGATATTTTCAGTACGGTATTTACATCCCCTTTATTTATTCCTGTTTTCCATTTATACACCTCAATCATATCCTCCATAATTCTACACCTTTCTAGAGAGAGCAGATTCAGGGCCCTCAGTCTATCCTCATAAGGAAGATTTCTGATACATGGGATCAGCTTTGTCATCCTCCTCTGTACGTTTTCCAGTGCATTTATATCCATTCTGTAATACGGTGACCAGAACTGTGCAGCATAATCTAAATGAGGCCTAACCAAAGATATATAGAGTTGAAGAACAACCTGAGGACTTCTAATATTTATACTTCTTGATATGAAGCCAAGGATTCTGTTAGCTTTATTGCGAACACTTATGCACTGTTGTCTTGGCTTCAGATTACTACTAACCAGAACTCCTAAATCCTTCTCGCAATCACAAGTTATAAGATCTACATTATTCAGTTTATATGTGGCATGGTTATTGTCCTGCCCAATATTTAGAACTTTGCATTTGTTTACATTAACCCTTTGGGGGTCCAAGGGGGGTCTCTGAAACTCGTTCTCAGGGTCCACGAATTTAAAAAAAAAAAAAAAAATATTTTTTCTTATGGAATGATAGAGAATCTTTTTCCGATCATAACGCCACAAAAATTATGAAATTTGATCGAAAACTAACGGAATTATGCTTTCGCGAAGTTAGCGGTAGCCATGACACTTACGCATCCGCGATTTCGCCGACTTTGAGCCCTATTTTCGGCACATTCCAATGTTTGAGTCTACTAAAATTATAGCTATTTCGCTAGAACTTTATTTTTTCTATCTTTTGAGTACAAGAAACTGCCTATTTACCAATTTCAACTACCCAAAATAGTGGTCAGAAAATGGCAATTTGGCCAATTTCACACAAATTTCAAACGATGCCAATCTCAAAATAGGATCCATAATAAACAAGACAGACATTCCTGGCACTAAAATAACCTCTTCTCTGTTCATTAGTCATGTCTCCAGGCCCTCTTACATTACTTTTGCTTTCCATTTGAATTTTTATTCTCACAAAAAAATAGAAGATTTATTGTTATGTATACAACTGCATCATTGTAAAAATGGTATAAATAATATCAGAGCACTTGTGCAAGAATATTAGACTCTCCAGTTGATGTGTATTGGACGCATGGTGTGATTTGTTTTGTCTTGAACATCGTCAAAAATCGAACAGTTTTGCTACTTTGAGCTCAATTTCAAGGTACTTGTTATTGTCAAACCAATCAAAATCATCTCTATTTCTGTAATATATCTTCCATTCTATCAAATGAGAACAAGAAAACGAGAATACAACAATAAATACCATACGAAAATAGACTGCAAAGTCGCTGTTTTAAACGAAAAACACGGTCAGAGTTTTTTTTTCCTCATTATGCACTGTGTGGTGCAGGAATTTTTTTATACTGCGCACACTGACTGCACAGACCCATTCTATCACATCTAGGCCTAACAGCCTGTTTCTGCTTGATTTGAGGGCGCTAGAATTTAGGCGTACTAGTACGTCAATAACCCCAGTGCGTAAGACGTACTAGTACGACCAAAACCCCGAAAGGGTTAAACTGCATCTGCCACTTCTCCGACCACTGCATCAGTCTATTCAAATCATCCTGGAGTGCTCTAATGTCCTCATTTGAATGAATTGGATGGCCTATTTTGGTGTCATCAGCAAATTTACTTATGTTGCTATTTATTCCCTCATCTATGTCGTTTATGTAAATTGTAAGCAACAGGGGGCCCAAAACTGACCCCTGTCGAACACCGCTTGAGATGTGCCCCCATTCTGATTTCTCTCCATTTATGCAAACTCTCTGCCGCCTATTTGTCAACCATGCCTCTACCCAGGAAAAAATTTCTCCTCCTATTCCGTGTGCCTTAAGTTTCCTCAGTAGCCTCTGATGTGGAACTTTATCGAAAGCCTTACTGAAGTCCATATACACAATATCATATTCATTACCATGATCTACCTCCTCAAACACCTTAGTGAAAAAA